>VMBQ01000803.1:266832-344136 GCA_007657795.1 Dreissena rostriformis
TATATAAACAATCTTCGATTTGTTTTCAAAAAGGAAGACAAATGATCAAAAAGTAGATTTATTTATTGTTAAAGTACTGGAGTACTGGTTAATGTAGTTTGTATGAGAACATTGTTGTTGAAGATGTTTAATATATATCGTTATGTTTGGAAAATGGCGTCATTATAACTAAATAGGTTTTGATCAACTGTCTGTTTTTTTCGTCTGTGTTGATCTTCGCACAAATTTAAGTATTTTTTTTATTTTACAGGTAGGTTCTTGAGCATAGTAAAAAAAGTACAATCGTTGATAATAAATTGCAATAGGACCTGAAGTTGAAAATAATTAAGAAAACGGCACGAAATTTGACGCAATAACTGGATTGTCATCAATGTAATAAACACGTGTAATCTACGTTCAAACACATTGTGTTTAACTCTGAAAATATTAATACCGTCTTACAAACCTCTCGATACGGACGGTCAATTTTTACTAAACTTCTCAACTTGAAGGGCGATTTTAGTACCTAGTCTTGAGAGGTTAAATGTTGTGTCTTCATGATAGCAGACTGTATCAACAATAAAGAAATACATGTTATGAGCATTTTATCCACATTACCTGGTATAAAACTGAAACAAGTGCCGCTCTAAAGTGTTGTTGCATTAATAATGACACTTTCTTTAAGAAATAAAAATTTTACTTACCTAGAAAACAAAACCTTACACTCCCTTAAGTATAACGTTAAACAATCCTACAACACCATATTAAAAGTAACAAAAATGAAATTAGAGTGCACAAGATAATTAAAAAACGTCAACAAAAAATTGAAGAGAGGTATGTTACTTTCACTCTGTTCTTCCTCTCAATGCCATTCGTAACATTATATAGCTTATTGAAATCTATCAAAACAATTATTAAATTATTCTTTGCACAAGAAAAGTACAGTATGTTACTGTGTTCTGCGTAACAAATAAGCAATGGGAAATCACACAAAACAAACTACTATAGCAAGAGTTACGGTCCCTTTAATTGAATTCATAGTTTATTTCCTTACATACTTATGCATTTATGATATGCATATGTGCAAAAAACAATGGACAATTACTGTAAAACCTATAACTACAAGTTCATAGAGACAATGTTTAATAGGTTATGTTCGGATTTAAAGAATAAATTATTTGTAAGAAATCATGATTTATGAAATATATGCATTTGTTCGAAACATACACACGTCAAGCTTTGATACTTTCACTCAATACATCTGTGTAAATATTTCATCGCGTTCAAATCTTGATTTAATTTCCACGGTTTTCTTTCATCTCAGTTATGGCTGGATAATACAAATTGTCCTTGTGGTAGTTTTGGGAAATGTTCGTGGACACTTTTAATGCACTACAAATATTTTGAAGTCAAAATCGTTTACAACTGCATGCATATCTGATGCTTTTGAACATTGAAACGTTTATGTCAGCATTTCAAAGTGCTACTTTTTCTCATAATATGATGCGAAGAACACATACCTTCGGTTTTAATTATTCAAACAAAAAAGTTTATCACAACGGAACAAAACACATATACATATCAGCTTTAAGGTGGTTATTATTTATCATTTTAAAAGTATGTACAGCAAACTATAGTTTTTGCAAAGTATAGGTTCATCAAAGTCATCAATATAAATGTTTTAATGGCAGATATTTTGCTGTCAATGCAAAGGTCCCGTTGAAACAACATCAAGGTTGTTATTGAGATGCACGTATCACAAGCTGTCATGTTTTATAACCGTTGTTATAAACAAATGTAGTTAAAATTATCGGAAATTTAATAAAGACAAGGAGAATTTAAAATGAGAGATTGTTCCAAATTTGTCATTGCTATTTTCACGTTGTTAATCGTCTGCAATCATAATAACGAACCTATTTATGCACGTCACAATAAGGATCACCTTTTGAAAAGTCATCACTATCCAGAAATATGTTTTAGTCAATATTCTTGTTTTTCTATCTGTGCACAAAGGTTTGGTTGTCGAAAAAAACTATTTCAATATATAATTGCTGAGGCTCAGCGTGATTGAAAATTTCGAGCGTGTTAAAATACCGTTTGTCAGTCATTCGTTGTCAAATGTGTACATTCCCTTTTAAGTTTTAATTATTGGCTAAGTGTGAAGCTCGGTACGGTTGTCTTTGAGATCGGTTTAAGCCCCACATGCTTTGAATCGACCGTTCCTATGAAGGTACCCCAGTTTTGAAAAGTATTTCGTTATTTCTATATATCTGATAATTGTGTTTTATTTAGTGTGTGTGTTGTATGAATTGTCATGTATCATATTAGCATTTGTCACTTGACATAACTCAAATACTACTGATGGTTAATAATAATTTCTATCCTGATAGTGTCTCTTGAGTTGAATTGTTCCTATATTTGAAATCGCTGGATAAAAAAGGTGTTTGTTGGACTATCTATTAAACTATATATCAATATAGTAACTATATAATTGTTCATTTTATTGATAGGCGTTCAATGGTAGGTCTACATGTATTGATTTTTGTATAATATGAATATGCTTGGAGTTTATAGCTTTACACGAGTTTGTTATGCAGTTATAAAAACATCGGGAAAATACATTAAATACCGATGGTCAATATTTGCCTAAGTTGATCATTCGTTTCAAGCTCAGTTTTAGTTATTCGGCTTTAGAATTGAAACGCTTTGTGTATTTGAGTGGGCTAAATACATGAATACTATGCAAATAAATATGTATAACTAAGATGATAACACTGCCCGTGTCTATGTATATTACCTGGAGTGAAAACATATTCAACTTCAATGTCAAGGGATCCTAAAAGTGTCAGTAACATTTTAAATGACCCGATATGATCATTTGACTGGCTAATAACGTGGCTTATTAATTTAATTTTTAAAGATGCAACATGTTGTCATAAACTTTGCATATTTTGGGTTTCAAATGCTTTTCAGCAAATTAATCTTGTTATTACGTATACTTATTATTATTGAATTGCAATATAATTGAAGATTTAAATTTCTTAAAAATATAAGCATTTTGAATAGCTAGAAATGAACTTACACAGCCTAACTATGTTATTTGGCCTTTAAAACCATTGTTGCGGCTTCGTCGTGAAAACGAATGACGATGATTCGCCTTTTTAACTATATGAGTCTACGTATATAACGCTTTTTATTCAAAAACATGTTGTTATTGATACTTGTTTCCATTTAATGTCATCGTGCCTCAAAAAGATCCAAATAAGTTATCTGGTTAAAATCTATAACTTTATTGCTAATTAACTCAAAATGTATTGTCTTGTATTGTTATTGAATTTGTTTTGTAATAAGGTTGATTGATATTGACATTTAATGTTTTGTGAATAACTTTAAGCTATGTGTGAGGTTGAAGACCGTTTAAACAGGTATAAACCCCCACCCATGTTTTTCATTAACCTTTTTCTTAGCGGTGATTCCAGTTTAATTCATTGTTGAGTTTTTGCTGTGTATTTATATGGCAATTCTATTACGTGCGCTGTTTGTCATACTGTTTAACATTGACCGTTTCTAAGCGGTGATCAGTTTAATTCATTTTTGAGTGTTTGCTGTGTATTTATGTGGCAATTTTATTACGTGCGCTGTTTGTCATACTGTTTGGCAATAGCTTCATTGAAATAAATAAAGAAACATATATTTTTAAAGGGTTTCTCTCTTGCCGGTGCAGCTGAAGTTCTCTTTGTAAATATTGTCTGAGTGTTAAATTCTATCAATATTAAAAGAAAATGAAAAGGTAAGAAAAAGGGGATATGGTGGGGTCACTGTCCTGAAAGGTCGTGGGCTTTCACGTGCGTGAAACTTTCATTTGCATTTACAATAACCACATTTTGAATGGACAAGGTGTTGAATATGAATATGCTCGCAATACAACTTTATGGTATAAACACTCAAATGAACTTCGTGCAATATCTCCCTTTCTTCGTACATATCCGCCACTCCGAACGTTTTCCGAGTATGTTCGGAAAAATACGAATATTCAATCAATATCGCTATGAAATACTAAATGTAGGCCCCGCAAGTTAAATACAATCAAAGCACACATCTGCATCTAGATATGATTTCTGAACTTGAAAAACACCGTCTGTCCTCAATCATGATGCATTTTAACATAAATAGGGCCAGGCAGTTGTTCTTTCAACAAATAAATATCTTGTTTGGAAGGAGGATTTAGCAATCTGCAAGTAAATTGTTATTTCAAAATTGGCATATACAATTTCGCGACCCAATTAAACTGTCAACAATGTTGACATTAGTTAATAAGTTGAAAATTAGTGTTGTAAAATAAATATCTCCTATCATTAAACATCATAATGTTACATTCTAATCACTAAAATTTAGTTTATGCTACTTCATTGTGATAATGATGTTTATTTAGACTAAATGCGTTAATATAAATTATTATTAATATGGACAAACATTAAATCCAACTTATTCAAAGCAACGAAACAACTTGTTTTACCCACTGAACTCCCTGAAAAGCATTTACAATGTTTGCCTCTTTTGTGTTGCCTTTGGTATGCACAGATAAGTTTGGGAGTTGAAAATGTTGTCAATGTATGTTTTTTTTAGAAATAATAAATCAATGTAGTCAATGTATATTACAGTTGAAATGCACTGTGTTGGTTCCATGTCACACATGACATGAGATGTATGTATGTATGTTTATGAGTTTATTATACGCTTTAATTAAGAAACTTACAAAAACATCATAATAGTCCTTCAATACCATATCAAATTGTAAAAGTTATATAGGTAACAAAAACATGCAAGCTATAATAATACATATGAGTGCTTGAAACAGAAATCACACGGTTATTTATGAAAATGAACATTATTTAAAAGACTAGATAATGCCTTAATAATATTACATATTATAAAGCAGATATGAATGCATTGTTTACATAACGAACAGCCTGACACCCATTGAACATATTAAGTAAAGATATATATAGTTCAAAAATGGAATCAAAATAATGTTCACACCGGACCGAAAGAGCGTCGTTTACAAAGGTTACACATTTATTCATTTTCAAGCTCTATCATTGTTTAGGTCACAGTCCATTAGTATCGTCATCTAGTCGCACTTTCGAATAAACACCGACCACAATTGCCTCACACCCACCATATCTGTATGATGGCTTGGGTCCACATATGTTATATGGCATCTGCGCCGTCCCTGGTCAAATCCGTATGCGAACGCGCGGCACAGAATACTGAAACCAATTGATTGACCCAATAAATCACGTGTAAGTGCCATAAATGTTCTATAGAACAGATGTATATCCAAATATCATTTACATTATAATATATAATCATTTGCGACTCTCCTCCCCATGCATTTGAAAAAAAAACTGTTATAGTGTTTTGTGAGTTTCGGAAGTTTTTCAATGTAATTGCCAGCTCACTTATAAATAATCAAATGTATTTCCAAAACTGTGTTTCTACATTTGAAGCTTTGTCTGTGTGGTGACTGAAAACAGTTCAAGTTCCAAACTCTGAAATTACAGTATTGCTGCATAATGTCAATATACACGAATTGTAATCCAAATGTTTTTTAAAGTCTTAAGCCTTTAGCCAAAAAATATGGTAAACATTTTGAACGTATGGACCCCGATAATAATACCTTTTCTACATGAGCAGTGTAAACTGAATGGATTTGAACAATACAAAAGGTTCACGTTGTTGCCCACTGAATTGTATATACGTTGTATAGAGGAATGATCACGTGGGGAAGAGTAATAAATATGTTCACTCAATAATCATATGGAAATTAAACCTTGGTAAGTAAGGTGAAGTATAACAAAATAATTACTTTACTAAGTTAGAAAAGAAATATTGTGTAATATTAATTACAACTTCCCAATGAACCGATTACAACACAATTACACGCATATGATTAATTATCTAATTGTTCTCGAAATTATTAAAATTTACTATACAATATGTTCCTGCCCTTTTCCCGTGTATGTGTATCTGCCTGTTATGCTTTCAAGAAGTATTTCTATTTTATGATGGATGCATTTGTTTCGGTTTAACGTTTGTATAATACAATTAAACCACATAATTTTCTCTGCAAAACGAATAAAAACTATTTTGTCACATACATACTGTTGTGTAACAATATAACGTAAGCTTATATTTAAAAAAATGCATTTCAAGCAATGAGCTGCAGTAATTTAGCCGATGAATTAACAATACAATTTGATACGACAACACCTACTCATCAGCTTAATGTCAGCGTGTTAGAGAAAACAATGGCAAACCAACTATTTCAAATAATGTTAAGTGAAGAAAAGACTGTTTCTAGCTTACCGTTCATAGTTTCTGCAATATGTAAGGCAATCCTGGAATGATTCAACTGTAATGTTTTTGATTGTGTGCTTTGTCAATTCTGAATTTTCACTTTCCTCCAATTTCTCAATGCCCTGTTGACAGTCTGAAACAAGAGAGCACTAATGTGATAAATGTATTAGCAAATTTTAAGTATAATCTTGACTTCCAACTTTGTGACAGTGAAAACAATGAAATAAAACAATAAAATATCAATGCTTTATAAACTGTGTTTACCTATGAACTTCACTTAGGGACAAAACCCTTATATACTAGAGTGCACGGAAAAAGGGGGGTTATAAAAGGATAAAGCAGTGTAGTATGGATTATGTCAATGGCTATTCTTTTTCTGTGTTTGGTTGGTTAAGCGACACCTCAAGTCTTAGGAACGGACATGCTTTTGAACGAGGCAACACTATCCTAATAAACAAGCAAACAATCAGCTCACACGGTGTGCACTTTGCTGTCCCATTCCAAATGCCATCTGCTGTGCACGTTAGAAGCTGGTAACCTTGAAAGTAGAGTTTGCCCTTGCAGCGTTGTATTTGTACAGAATCCTTGAATAGGTAGCTGCTATACATTGGCGTGTAAACTACAGCGTCCGACAGGGGCGGTGGCTTACACGTGACTGAAAAAAACAATAGAAAAATACATGTTCAAAAACTGCGTGAAAAGTAAAAAATCTAATAAATTCACGGATGTATATAAGGCTACATAATTTTTGTTTTCACTAACTTGTTTACGTTACATGCACATTTTCACACCCCGATAAGAATGTTCAATGACATATACTTTCAAAATATCTATTTTTCAACATTATTATTTGTTTATGTTAAGGTCAATGCCGCGAATAAGGTCAAGGTGAGCAATCATGATAAAAAAAAAACTTTTATTCCAAAATGAAATCACGTTGAGGTTCTGCACCTTAACTTGAACCTACATTCAGGTAATCGGTAACACATATATTCTATATCATAAGAACTAAACAGTGTACTTAGTTTGCAAAACGGGAGCTTCTTGTCGCCAGTTTCTGAAATACGTAAGGCATTCATGATATGATTCTACGGTAATGTTTTTGATTGTATGATTTATCAAATCAGAATTTTGTCATTCCTCTAATGTCTCAGTGTGTATAATATCGGATGTGTATAAGGCCATAACATATTTGTTTTGTACTGGCATCTAAAAACATAGGGAATGACGGTCGTCGGAACTTTCTTTTTATTAACTTTTCCACGATACATGCTTATTTTTACACTCCAATATGTTCAATGACACAAATAGTTGAAATGTATAGTATACAACAGTATTATATATGTCAATGTAAGTGTTTCAAATCGGATCGAGGTTAGCAAAAATGATCGAACAGTTCAATTGAATTCCTATTTTATTTTAGGTGCCGCACCTTAACTTAAAACACCAATCTATGTCGGAAATCGGAAACTCATTTATTCTATATAACAAGAACTAAACAGTGTACCTGGTTTGCACAACGGAAGCTCCTTGTTGCCTGTCTCTTTGTATACCCCGAATTCACATGTCACCGTCACGTGGTCAAGAACATGACCCCGCTGTTTGCAAGCCATAGATATCGTCTGACCACTGCTTATTCTCGAGTTTGGTGTTATATTCGATCCATCAATTAGTTTAACTTCAGTTTTTGTAATGTCGTAGATGACTTGGCATGATTCTTAATGAAAAATATTAAATACAATAACACAACTTTTATAAGACCGTCAACTGATAAACCCACATGAACTCTTAATTTGAGTGTATATTCAAAGAAATATTGTGTAATTTATGACAATTATCCAATGACCCTTCTACTGAACAATTGTTAAATTACCTCATTGTTCTCAAAGTAATAAACATTTAACATATAATATGTTATTGCCTTTTTCCTTTCATTTGTATCTTTCATGCGTACAGGTACAAGAAGTAATAGTATTGTATGCCGCATTTTTATCGGTTCACATGTTATATAATACCACCATATAACGTAAGGGTATATAAAAATAAGACATTTAAATCAATTATCTGCAGTCATTTTGCCGATTAATGTAAATAAAATACGATTTGATACAACAATACGTTCTATTTAAGCGTGTAACAAATAATATAGCAAACTACCCACTTAAAATAATATGAAGTGTAGAAAAGACAGTTTCAAGCTTACCGTTCATAGTTTCTGCAATACGTAAGGCATTTATGATATGATTCTACGGTAATATTTTTTATAGCATTATATTATATCAAATCAGAATTTTGCCTTACCTACAAAGCCTCAGTGTGTATAATATCGGATGTGTATAAGGCCTTACACTGTTTGTTTTCACTAAAATCTCAAGTCATATGAAAGAAAGGTCGTCCGAACTTTCTTAAGCAACTTTTTCACGATACATGATTACTTTCACACTCCAATAAGGATGATTAATGACACACGTTGTTCAGATGTATATTATACAACATTATTATACATGTTTATATTAAAGTTAGTGATGCAAATCGGATCGAGGGTAGGAAAAAAACAATTAAGCTTGAACTCCAAGAAACCGTTCAAGTGCTACACCTAAACTGGAAACAACATTCAAATAATCAGAACCACATATATTCTATATAACATGAAACTAAACAGTGTACCTGGTTTGCACAATGGAAGCTTTTTGTCGCCTGTCTCTTTGTATACCCCGAATTCACATGTCACCGTCACGTGGTCAGGAACATGACCCGGCTGTTTGCAAGCAATAGAGATCGTCTGACCACAGTGAATGTGTGAGTTTGGACATATATTCATATTCGATCCATCCATTAGTTTCACTTCGGCTTTGGCATTGTCGTACATGACGTAGCATGATTCTTAATGAAAGACAAATACAATTACATTTTTTTATAAGATTGTTAACTGATAAACCCACGTGTACTTTTAATTTGAGTGTATTTTCAAAGAAATATAGTGTAATTTAAGACAGGTGTATTACCCTACTGCTGCACAATTTTGCATGTACGCATATGTTACATTCCGAAATTGTTCTCAAGTTTTTTAACATTTACCATACAATACGGTATTGCATTTTTGTCCGTGAACTTGTATCTTTTATGCGTATGACTTAAAAGTTTGTTTCGTTTCACAGGTTATATAATAATATAAGACCAATTACTTTTCTCTGCAAAACGAATGAAATTACTTTGTTACATACATACTTTGGTATCACCATATATCGTGAGGGTATATACAAAAAAGACATTTCAAGCAATAAGCTGAAGTCATTTTGCCGAGTAATTATAAATACAATTTGATACGACAACACCTATTCACCAGCTTATATATGTATGTATATATATGTACGTGTATGTATGAATGTATGTATGTATGTATGTATGTATGTATGTATGTATGTGTGTATGTGTGTATGTGTGTGTGTGTGTGTGTATGTATGTATGTATGTATGTATGTATGTATGTATGTATGTATGTATGTATGTATGTATGTATGTATGTATGTATGTATGTATGTATGTATGTATGTATGTATGTATGTATGTATGTATGTATGTATGTATGTATGTATGTATGTATGTATGTATGTATGTATGTATGTATGTATGTATGTATGTATGTATGTATGTATGTATGTATGTATGTATGTATGTATGTATGTATGTATGTATGTATGTATGTATGTATGTATGTATGTATGTATGTATGTATGTATGTATGTATGTATGTATGTATGTATGTATGTATGTATGTATGTATGTATGTATGTATGTATGTATGTATGTATGTATGTATGTATGTATGTATGTATGTATGTATGTATGTATGTATGTATGTATGTATGTATGTATGTATGTATGTATGTATGTATGTATGTATGTATGTATGTATGTATGTATGTATGTATGTATGTATGTATGTATGTATGTATGTATGTATGTATGTATGTATGTATGTATGTATGTATGTATGTATGTATGTATGTATGTATGTATGTATGTATGTATGTATGTATGTATGTATGTATGTATGTATGTATGTATGTATGTATGTATGTATGTATGTATGTATGTATGTATGTATGTATGTATGTATGTATGTATGTATGTATGTATGTATGTATGTATGTATGTATGTATGTATGTATGTATGTATGTATGTATGTATGTATGTATGTATGTATGTATGTATGTATGTATGTATGTATGTATGTATGTATGTATGTATGTATGTATGTATGTATGTATGTATGTATGTATGTATGTATGTATGTATGTATGTATGTATGTATGTATGTATGTATGTATGTATGTATGTATGTATGTATGTATGTATGTATGTATGTATGTATGTATGTATGTATGTATGTATGTATGTATGTATGTATGTATGTATGTATGTATGTATGTATGTATGTATGTATGTATGTATGTATGTATGTATGTATGTATGTATGTATGTATGTATGTATGTATGTATGTATGTATGTATGTATGTATGTATGTATGTATGTATGTATGTATGTATGTATGTATGTATGTATGTATGTATGTATGTATGTATGTATGTATGTATGTATGTATGTATGTATGTATGTATGTATGTATGTATGTATGTATGTATGTATGTATGTATGTATGTATGTATGTATGTATGTATGTATGTNATGTGTGTGTGTGTGTGTAATAATTGTTCTATTAATAATGTTGCTCTTGTTTGTGGTTATATTAGGTAAAGTGTCTATAAATGTCAACGGTCATATTTTTTTAATATATGATGGTTCTTTAACTATACTATTATAACTCTACTTACCTATGCAGCCATTCAGCTTGTTCGCTCCATCATTCAGCCTAACGATATTTCCATCTGCCTTGTCAATCCTCGCACTCAGTTTGTTTTGTTCAGAGATCACCGACTGGGAAAGATTTGTCATCTGATCGGACAAGTGCGTTTTCAGCTCCTTGTTATTTGCCATCATTACCGCTGTGGTTTCTTCAAACGTCTTTTGAAGAGAGCTGACTCTGTCGTCGCATTTTGTTTCAACGCCTGCGTTCAACTGGAGAATTTCAGTTTTTAAGTTCTTTATCAATTTGTTTCTTTCCACTTCATTTACATTTTTGTTGACGGATTCGTTGGCTTTAAGCATGTTCACTTCTCCATTCAGTATAACTACCTTCGCATCTGCCTGGTCCATCCTCGTAATCAGATTGTTCTGTTCGGAGATCACCGACTGGGAAAGGTTATTCATTTGATCAGACATATGTGTCTTCTGGCTTTTGTAACCTTTTATCATCAACGCTGCGGTTTCTTCAAACTTCTTTTGTAGCGCATTGACTCTGTCGCCGCATTTCGTTTCAAAGTCTGCGTTTAACTGGAGAAGCAGTTCGGCTTTTAGGCTGTTGATCAGTTCGTGTCTTTCCTTTTCATCCTCCTTTTTATCGACCTTACTTTTAAATGCGGAATATTCCAATTGATTTTTGTTGACAGTACTAAATAATGTGTTCAGTCGGTGTTCATGCGTTGTTAACTTGGTTTTGAGGTCTGTAATCTCCTTTTGATCAACACCTGTCATTCCCTGGCCTATCCATACAAATAAAGAAAACATATACTATAAAGCAAAACTCTAGATGCAATGTGATAATGAGCTAACAATATTTTAAATATGTTTATTATTGTCATATTAGCAGCTTTGTGTATCCTTATCAAGCGCGTTTGTGATACTTCAATTTACATTTGATAAAACCCTGTCGATCCATGTCTGATACTTCTTATTTTGTATTATTTTATGGTATAACTCGTAGTAGAGAACAAGATGTGCCTTTATATCATTATTTCATATTGTTTCATCGATTGCTATAAATTCGGCCATCCCATATTTTGGAAATAATGACATTTAAAAAAATAAAACATGAGTTATTAATCTGTATTTATCAAATTTATATTGCATGTAATTATGTTTTTTAGTTCAAAACGCGTTTATTTTAGATTTAGTTTTGAACAAATAAACGTTTGGTATAAATTGGGCAAACCATGCTAACGATGTTGTGTTAATGCCAATAATGTCTGAACTGTCTGCTTTTAAACAGCATATTGGTGAAGAGGAGTTGAGGAAGTAGATGACAGACGCCGAGGAGTCGATTGATGTATCAACATTGACAAAGGGATAACCACTTGCAGCAGTAAGAAGGCCTACATCACTCTCATTTCAATCATAAATACGAGTCAGCCCAAGGCCAGTGTTAAAGCAGACGCTGGCGGGAGCCTCCTGACCAAGAATACCGCAGTCTTGAGCAGGTGGATTCAATACTGCAGCGACCTCTACCCGCCTTTACCAGTCCACAGCCTCGATCTCAGACAAGAACCGGACGGAAAAATTGCGTCCATACTTAGGACACAGGTGAAGGAGGCAGTGTGAAGTGTGAAGGCATGACAATCTTCGGGCGTGGACACGGAGAAGAGGCAACGACTGCAGCAAGGACGGCACCAAGCCAGCAGATATGTGAGGAGAAGAAGTGGTCCAAGGATTGGACCCAGTCTCTGGTCATCTCCCTTACTAAAAAGGGCAACGTCACGCTGTGCGAGAATGACCGCACTATCAGCCTCATCAGCCGTCCCTGAAAATTCATGCTACGCAACCTCCTCAACCGATTGGAAAGTGAGTCCGATGGACATCTGGCGGAAAAGCAGGCATAATTCAGAGCTAGACAGAGAACAAACTTTCAACTGCGGAGTCATCATTGAGAAACACCTGCAACACTAACGTGAGCTCTTCAAAACGTCATCGACTTCAAGAAATGTTTCGACCGCGTGAAGCATGATGGCCTATGACAGGTTCTGAAAGGATTCGACATAGACGAAGGGCTGATTCAAGTTATCTGAGAACTGTATGGAAACGCCAGCAGCGATGTCTGCTTTCCCAAATCCTGTTTAATCTTTCCATTTAGAATATAACGCAGTAGACTTTCGAAGATCACCACACCATCAGTTACAGACGTATCTCTTATCTGAGATTCGATAATGACATTTACTTCATGGGCGGCACCAGGAGTGAACTTGAAGACCTCACCAACAAACTCTATGAAAGAGCAGGGGCATACGGGATGTAGGTCAGCACGGAGAAGTCGAAGATCATAGTGAATAGCACGAACAACACAAGTGCAGACCTAAACCTGAACGGCGAGAAGCTGAAAGAAGTGACTCTATTAGTCCCTCGTAGGCAGTATATATGCCTATGTATACACGTGTCTTCGAATACTGCTCCGAATTTCTTACATGGATCACAAGACCAACGAGTACGTCCGGAACATGACAGCAATACTTGTCGGCCCACAATAGTCTCTTTTGGCGACTGTCAAACGACGAAAGCTGGCTTGGTTTAGGCATGTCTTCAGGAACGAATCACTGTGCAAGATTGTTCTCCAGGGCACGCTAGCGTGAGGTCGCAGTTGAGGCCGTCAGACGAAAAGCGAGATAGACAATTTGAAAGAGTGGACGTCCCGACCCTTCGATGAGCTCCTCTCAGCAGCCCACAACATGTGTGACCGGCGGAGGATCTCTGTGTCGTCGTCCCTCATTTTCTCCCAACGGCGAGACCGGTCAAGGGAATTAGGATGATGATGATTTGTGTATATTAGTCTGTAAGAAGATTTAGTAAATAATTTATATGAAAAATACAAAAAGTTGATTGTTTTCCTATCAAATGATATCTGAACAGATTGAGGAAAGATACGAACAAATCAGGGTTGCTAGAATGCCTTCATAGAAAGGTTTGTTATTAAGGCGATATATATCAGATTTGTACATTATTTTGTCTTTATTGAGTTGTAAAGTCATACACATTTTAATCAAATACCTCACGTATGCTGAAATTATTTTCACTCAGTATAAAGTTAGTTTATATGTAACTCTGGATTGGTCGAAAATACAAGAATATAGGCTAAGTTTATTTGTTGTTTTACGAACTTGTACTATCACACTAATTAGTATACCTATCGAGATTGGATATTCTGACGGTAACACTTTGTTTTCATCCAACATGTCAATCTTAGTCTTAGTAACCGACTGAAGACAACACACGCATGTCTATACTATTACATATTTGTTTCAGAAACATTTTACGTTTTAGAATCTTCAATGACGAGTTTATAAAAGTGCAATTAAGGCCGAAGGAAACTTCTTTAGCACGACTTATTATATATCGGTCGACAAGTTTTAATTACGAAACAGAATATATAAATTTTGCACAAACATCCATGATAACTTAAGTATGTTTAGTCAGTATGTTTACTGAATATATTTGCAGTATTTTCTTAGGTGTCCTTCTGTCCAATAGTTTTATCTATACGTATAGATTCCACCACACCCATGTTTTGGCAATTTCTATATACATCTGATAAAACTTGAGCTATTTATATTTTATTATAAAATTCTATCACATATATATTGTGTATATTTTGGTCAGAGTGACGGTAGTTTTGTGGAACACATTAAATGTTGGTACAAATGTAGGAAAGTTATTTACTCTTGCTGTGTAAATGGCCATCATTTTCTCCCTATCACATTGATGACCGAACAGATCGATATGAAAGAATTGAACACATCAGGGTTGCTATGGTGCCTTCCTAGAATTGGCCCGTAACTCAGGAAAATGCTGATATGTTTTATCATTTTGCATTTTAATTTATTTTGTTGTAAATACAAACACATTGTAATGGAATGTTACCTTTGTATTGAAATTGTTTTCATTCATAATTAAAAGCCATTTAGTGACCGGAGTAGTGAGTAAACAGGAACAGAGGCTAAATATGACGTGTTCTTCATACACTTTTACATTTTGAAGCTACACCACTAAATCGGAATTTTTTGTCTTTGATTTTTGATAAAACAGGACCGTGGTTCCCAAGGGAGCACGTGTCATTAAAAATACGTTCGTTATGTTTAAACTATTATCAATATTTCTCTGCTGTAATTTTCTTACCAATAATGAACCCATCGCTAGCGTTTCTCGGACCGACCACCATCTGCTCGACGATCGTCTTCAATTCCATGATCTCTAACCGAATGTCGAATATATCGCTGTCGACAGAGCTCTTGATGACCGTAAGCTTTCTGTTTAGCTGTGCCGCGTCATGCTCCTGTCCGGTCACGTGACGTGACGTCATCAGGACGATGAAGAAGAAGACGACACTGAAAACGTGTCGTGACATGTTACCTTTTTATATCACTGCTTTGAATTCTGATATAAATTCTGGTATAAATTTCTTAGTTATATGCACACTGATATCCGTTAATTTCTATTTTTTTTTCATAAACGCTGATAACCCTTACGTATGATAACAAATAACCAAGCATACGCTTCCAATACGGAAATGGTATGATATTATTCTCTATAAGTTGTATGTTTAAAATTTCATAAACACAAGTGATATTACACATTCACATTCCGGATCTATACATGTCCAAATCATCGCAGATTCTTATACGCACTCAAGGATGAAAACAGACGCCAGTTTCCTCTGTGTAATTCAAACTGAAGTGATGCTCTTATCTATCTTGCTTTGCACCAATAACATACATCCGCCTCTTGAAATACTTGCTGATAAAATAAGATGCTTGAGCTTTCCGACGAACATTGCATTGAAACACCAGGTAACAAGTAAACCTAAGACTTTAAGCGTATTTATCTCCACTCACATCTCCAACAAAAAATAATATAAGCAGGTTGGCTAATCGTTATATAGTTTATTTTTTATGATTTATTTCACTTTAGAATGATATTCAATGACATGTATAAATCTTTCAAATCTCAATTTAACATTATTTGTTAAGTTCATTTTATTTCATTATTAATATAACGATTATGTAGAATGTAACGAAAATGGAAACTATTTATATATAATTTAGTGAATATAATTAATTTACCATAAATGATCGAACACTCAACCTGGAATACCAAAAACAAATTTTAGGGTCGGCACATACATATAGGGTCGGTCGGATAAGTTGCAACAACTATTTATCATGCCTTAATGTGAGCTCAATAATCGGTAAACGGTATTCAGTAAACAGTATTGTTTCTTGTATGAACATATTACACTTTTACGAGCATTAAAGATTTATAGTCATTACATATTTCAGACGATTTAGTACATTAAATAAATAATATTTAGTACGTTTTTTGTTTTTATAATGTATTAAAGATCATAAAAATTATATAGCCAGATATTCAACCTTGTGTATAAAACGATAGTTGGCACAACTCACGGTAACAGTATCTATGCCTTATACACATATTTGAAACAAAACACTAAACTTAAATGGTGAAGTGCATTCAAATTAGAACTATTACACACCACTGCAGCTTGTATATGTTCTATTTCTTATATTGGACGCACCATGTTCTTCCTGTGTAGCAAACAGTCTATAATCAAAGATTTTAAATGCACACACATTGACAAAATTTGCATTACAAAATGTAATTTATAATCCAAAACATATTCACATTTTGAAAATTGTTTTTGTATTCAATGTTAGATTTAAAATATAATAGTTCAAATACTTATTTTTGACATTTCTTAGTTTCAAACAATTGCCAGTGTAAACAGAGAAATACAATAAATCGATACAGTAAATTACCAGATAGAGTGCAACCAACGGCAGTAACTTCATTCGTTTATTACTTTGCACGTGCCTCTATGTTTAGCATATGCGGCCCATATAATAAAATATTGACCGATCCTTATACACTTCATTGCCTCTATGGCATTTAATGAACTTCCTAGAGACAAAGAAGGGCACATTTATGTGAGGTATTATACATTACAGAATGGACTATTCCCAGTTTTAGATTATTCAAGATTGCATTCAAGTGATCAGCTGAAAAGTGTATATCAAGCAAAATTATCTCAAGCGTTTTTATTCATTAAAATACGAACGTGAACATAGTTTTAATTAATATTGTCAATTATTTTGGTCCGCCTTACTGATTCCGAAAACAACAACACCGACATTTTCACTTATTTGCTAGTGCTCTTGTCGACCCACTCTTGTCTTGTATAACCCACCTTTGTTTACCAACCACTTGAGAGCAAAATGACCACTTTTTGGACTAGCACTCTGTTAACTAGAAGATGATTGGTTGGCGTAAACTTCCCACAGATCAGTATTAGGTGGCAGGGGATAGCTGCGAATTTGGCCCCGGTGGAATTTTCATATCTTTCAAGTGGTTGAATTATTATTAATTTTTTAAGAAAGTGTATAAATATTTCACCGATTTCTCCTTTGGTTTTAATGATTTATACATTGAAAATGTTTTGTAAAATATGAACATTCTGGTAGGCTAGCTCTAGTCAGTTTGAATAGTTCTCCAAAAGGGAGGTAAACTTGAAAGTGTATTTTGAATCCACCATATAGCCGGATGAACAGGTACTGTGCTCAAAATTTCTCCAAAATCATTTTCTGAACATGTTTGAGCCATGCAGGGTCCAAGTATTCAGTAAGGAGGTTCAGATTCTCTCTGTTGCGCGCTCCAAAGCTAAGAATTGCCTTAGACATATGGGATATAAGCTCTGGTTCGGCCTTGATTTTTAGGGGGTGGGGTGAATGAATTAGTAGTGAAATGGCTTTCCACCTCTGTTTAGTTATGCTAATGCATAAGGATTGTAAACATTTCTTATATAGCATTTGTTAAGGCATGGACATTACATGTACATGCTGATGTGACTTGTGTCAGAAAAAAATCACATATTTCTAATGCTGGTGCGGCCAAACTAAAAATAGGGAAAATAGGTATCCCCCGCCACCTTACAGGCACCTGCAATTCGTATAAAAAATTTAATTGTCTATACACATCTTTCATGTGTGTTTTGTGCACAGCTATGTTTATTAAAGCGCATAGAATTAAACAGAATGTAACACATTTGAACGTAATATTGTATAATAGCAGGTTGTTGGCGAACCAAAATCTGCCAGATTGTTACGTGATTCGAAGGGACACCAACTTAAATACTAAGAAAATGCACCAGAGAAGAACACAAGGTTTTATATGTGATTTAACGGAAAAGTATGTCAACTATTATGCGAAAAAACACTTAATCAATTTAATGCAAACTAAAAAATGCATGGTTTTCTCTGTGATTTCAAAACTTTCTGTATCAACTACAAAAAGCATTGTTGCGTAATGCTGGTTTATCATGCAGTAGTGCATTTAAGTAGCAGTGTTGCCCAATGCTTGTTTATCATGCAGTGGTGCATTTAAGTAACAGTGTTGCCTAATGCTGGTTTATCATGCAATGGTGTATTTAAGTTACAGTGATGCCTAATGCTGGCTTATCATGCAGTGGTGCATTTAAGTAGAAGTGTTGAATAATGCTTGTTTATCATGCAGTAGTTAATATAAGTAGCAGTGTTGCCTAATGCTGGTTTATCATGCAGAGGTGTATTTGGGTAGCAGTGTTACCTTATGCTTGTGTATCATGCAGTAGTGAATATAAGTAACAGTGTTGCCTAATGCTGGTTCATCATGCAGTGGTGCATTTAGGTAGCAGTGCTGCCTAATGCTGGTTTATCATGAAGTGGTGCATTTAGGTAGCAGTGTTGCATAATGCTGGTTTATCATGCAGTGGTGCATTAAAGTAGAAGTGTTGCCTAATGCTGGTTTATCATGCAGTGGTGCATTTAAGTAACAATGTTGCCTAATGTTGGTTTTTTCATGCAGTGGTGCATTTAAGTAGCAATGTTGCCTAATGGTGGTTAATCATGCAGTGGTGCATTTAAGTAGCAGTGTTGCCTAATGCTGGTTTATCATGCAGTGGTGCATTTAAGTAGCATTGTTGCCTAATGCTGGTTTTTAATGTAGTGGTGCATTTAAGTAGCAGTGCTGCCTAATGTTGCTTTATCATACAGTGGCACATTTAAGTATCAGTGTTGCCTAATTCTGGTTTATCATGTAGTGGTGCATTTGAGTAACAGCTCTGTGTAATGCTCGTGTATCGTACACTGGCGTATTAAAGAATCAGTATTGCGTAGTGCTGGTTTATCATTCAGTGACACATTTTAGTAGCAGTTTTGCCTGACATTGCTCCACAAAGAAGCGAAATATTAGTACCTTTAACATTAATTAATGCTGGTTAATCACTCAAGTGATGCATGTAAGTTGCATTGCTACTAAATGCTTGTTTAATGTTCAATGGCACATTTAGGTGCCATTTAGTATCAATGTTTGTTTATTATACGTACTTCAATGATTAATAGTATGCCATAGATTTTCAATAGAACAGTTANCTATTTAAAATGTTTCACACAATACACATTTAACATAGAATATAGGCTTGTTCTTGCTTTTTTGAAATGGATGCGATACCTCTGTTGTTATGCCATATATACGATATATTCGATACTCCTGGGAAATATTGATTGTGTTTAATCCTTTCTTATTCCTTGGTTAGTCTACAACTGGTCCAATATGATAGTCGCTCATTAGCGCCATGTTTCTTTGCCCGCCCTATCTTTTCTGTTGTGTTCATTTTCCATACATGTATTATTATCTGGCATGTGTTGCAACACTATTTTCCGTTCACCAGGTTTTTGAATGCAAGTTTGTGTATTTATACTTTTTTGGGATTTAACTTATAGTCCTTACACAAAAACGTATATATTGTAATGTTGACATGTGTTGTTCTCTTTACACTGTGCGATGTCTTAGAAATTGCTTTTACAATAATTATTTAGACAAGGTTTTAACATTCGAGACGTACGTTGTAAGAAAGAACAGAACAGATCAGTACTTACTTCGTTGTTACAGGTTACAAAACAATAACATTTTGTAATTACATGGGAGCTTATTTATAAGAGCATTGCACAAACCTCAAACAAACAGTAGTATATACGATAAATCATAGGAAATCATGTGGGAAAATGGTTGGTATGTGAAAATTATCGAGTAGGGAGTCAGTATCATAGTGGTTATATAAACAGTATATTGTCTAGAAAGTAACGAATTTAAGTTTTGACATTTAAGAAACACATGTTGGCGTAGAGGTTAAATTGGATATTAATGTAAAGTTTTATTATGTAGTATATAATAATAGTCCTATATTTGTATTATAGCAGGAAGATGAAGAAGCGAACAAAAGCGGTGGCATTATTATTATGGATGTTAAATTGTATAAAAACAATATTTATGACATTTTGAATGATACGAGATAAATTTAATGTCAATATTTGAATGACGGATAAGAATATGTTATGGTTTGCCTTGAATTCATAAAAGTTGGAACTTTAAATCCAAACTTTTTACCACTATGGCAATTGGTTGCTGCTCCCGAATGTAAAACGGGCGTTAAAGACGTCTTGTTGATAAATTACTCAAACCCTTTCTTTAAAAAGTTCATTGTTATCTAAGAGATAGTGTATATTTTCCCAGCATAATTCTTACAAGTGTAGTTGCTACTATTTTTTTTTTACATAAACGTATGCTCAACTCTCCAACATACACTATGTATGTTAGCAATAACCAACTGGCTTCATAAATTTCCTGACTTAATTATCAAACAATTTTTACTTATAGGATTTACAATTATTTCACATACAACTATTTAAACATTGAATAATTTAAGCAGTTAAAAGGAACAGATATGGACACACAGGTAGAAAGAACGTTTGGTAGCATAGTCCTGTTATATTTGAAAGATAAATTATACAACATAATAATAACGTTCATGTAAACAAAAATCAAACGAATTGACAACGGCTTTCAGACTCTTATTTAAAGATCCGTAAACATTGATCAATACTTTTGTGCTTTATAAAAACTTCCATCAACAAAATGTGCCATACAAAGGTTACTTACAATAAGAAGACCCTAAAACAAATAACATTGGTGTAAAAACGTTAAAAACAAACATTCTTCAACTTTTTAGCATCTAAAAATCGTGTCACGATGTCATCTTGTTTCCTTGTACGGATGATCTCGAGTCAGGATCAAATTTATTCGGTTTGCGTCAATTTGCATAATTTATTCGAGCTATTTGTATATCAAGGTACTATAAGAATGTTTTTGCGCAGGTTTCTGCGATTGCATACACACCATTTCAATTGCAAATACACAGAAATACAGCAAACGCTGTTGGAACTGATAAACTTATGACAGAACAAGACAAGTGACCTACTTTTCAAACTCCAGTAGATAAGGGGCACCTACGTCATGCTTCCGACGCTGCCCGAAGCCAATCTCGCGTTCGGTCGTAAATGCTCGCATATCGTCGCGATAAATTCTTTGAATATATTGTCCCACAAAACAATAAAAACGAGCATTTTGTATATCTATTACTGAAATATTAATTATATTGAGTTTCAGACCTATGTCTTAGACAGAAATATTCTTTCAGTTTGTTAAACGGATCTTTAGAAATTCCAAGACACACACTTTTATATATTAAAGTAAAGCAAAGTGAGGGTATCACCCCCTTCATTTCCTTTAACAATCCTAAAAATAAGGAAGTTTTTGGTGTATTGAAAAATAGTAAGTTTTATACTCAATAACGAAAATGTAATGCAACAAACCAAAAGCATAATAAGAAAAAGACAACTTCCTTATCTAAAACAATCTTCATTTAATCTCAATTTAATGAGATAAATACCCCTCCCCCGGCAAAGTGTATCAACATGCCGAGACCATCGTTGTTATGTTTTTGGTAATATCATAGAATCTTCGTTATTCCATGTTAAATGTATACTTTTTACAATTTAACAGAGCAAAGATTGTTCGGATTGTTCTGTGAACAATGTCATCTATCCTTTGATTTGTAACGTGTGCCATGAATATCATTTTGGACAGACGGGAAATTAATGACGAAAACAAAGGACAGTCCATGAAAAACACTGGAGGGGTCCCACAATCAGATAGATGCCATTAAAAGAACACTTTGATAAATAAGCAAAAACGAACCTAAATTGTCTATTTTCACATTTAATACATAACAAAACAACGATGTTTAAAATAAAATAAATAAGGAGAAAAATAGTATGAGTATTTCAACACCTACTCGTAACAGATTTGATAACGTCATAATCTATGTCGTTATGTGTACGCAAGATGACGTTTTGTATTGAATTATTTGCCCGGAAGATGTCGAACCCGATTGGCAAATAAATATTCATATATCTAGTCAATGTCGATGTTTGCTGTACATATATATTTATCTTGTATCGGTATTGGTTCTATTTCTGAATTATACATAAATACACTCAGAGTAAAAGGCAATTCAATAAAAATAATTAATGTTAAGCTTTTTTTTCAGGCGGAAACAAGAACTACTAGACTTAATTTTCAACAATTGTATTATATATATATATAACTCAGTCAATAATAGAACGTGTAAGTCCTATATAAATCCTACGTTGTATTATTACAAGATGATATGCATACTGCAAGTAAATGCTATACATGTTCTTTTTCGAATGAATGGGATGTGACTTGGTGCCCAAAGTAAACACATGAAAAGAATGTATATTAGAGATAGGAACAAATACACGGAAAGCCGATTAAATAACTAACTCAGGATCGCCAATGTTTTTTTCTAAATACACGAAAGTTTGTTTTGTATTATGTACACATTTTATTTATAAAAAAAACACTTAAATACAATTGAAACTAATGCAGCTCGAATACATTCCCTCATTTTTATATTCAAATGTGTTTGTTTTTCTTATGACCGAGCTGATTTTGAAAGTGAGGTTAGCAGCAGTCGACTTAATATGCTTGATTTCCTCGCAGAACTCCCGATTTACTGCAGAATGTCATGAGCTTGTTCCAGATATGTTGGTTTTCCAAACATTTTACGCAAATGAAAACCTGCTCAATTTAATCTGAAACAATCAATGCAAAAATGTAGTTATTACTTCGTGCTGACGACATCGCATGATACGTATTTAAATCTAAGAGCCTTGACACGTATATGCATGCTAACCGTTATCGTCTGAATCTTATTTATTTGCATTGTGGTACGAAAGGAATTGTATTCTACGTTTGTATAAGAAACGTCAATTTGATTAAATGCAAAGCTTTAACAAAATTACTAGATATATTCATTATATGGAACAGGACAGCTTTAAAATGAATTTTCCAAAACTTTAAGTCCTGTTCATAAACAAATCTAATTATGTAACGCCCTTATAAATCAGTTACTTTGCTGTATAGCGTTGTTTTTAGTTTGTTAATGTCTCGAAATATCAACATGATTTCCAAGTAATGTTATCAAGATTAAATGGCATGGTACAAAAACGATTCTTTATGGCAAATATAATGTCATGCTCTTATAAAAAGCGTATCTTCAATCGGTCGTTATTGTTTGTTTAGACCATAGTCAATAGTTTTCACTTTTGTCAAACAACAATGTCCCACTTCGCTCATGTTCATAAAATTAATAATAAAGGGAAACACTACTTACTGTAATATGTTCCTGTTACCCTGAACATAAATTTACTTAATTTGTGGTGCTTACTTATTACAGATGTGATATAAGAGGGTTTCTTGTGCGTTAATCGTTTGGTAAATAACTTATTGAATTGGGTAAAATAACTGATGACAGAGCGAGTAATCACAGTTTGCAAACAGCATATATTCGCACATAAAATCAACATTTCAGTTTAAGTATCAAATCATTTTATATTTAATATTTGTACGGGCTGAAATGTTTATAATGCTTCTTTATATTTGATAGCCATAACTACTAAACTAACAACATAATTAATTATGTGTATGGCCCCCACACTCTTACCTTTAATTGGAGAGGCGTTCATTGATTTCAACTGATTGCCTTATCGATGGCCTTACTCGGCTTAAATATATAAATCAAATTGCCAATGACTTGGTAAACTAACTATTTTATCTGGCACTGTTAATGCTAGAAGAAATGACTTGGATAAATGAACTGTTATTTAACTTTTTATGGCTATCCAGCACGGCATGATGAACGTTGTATCGACTGGAATTAGCAAGCGCGTAATCCCACTTTTCGATTATTCATTAACCATTAACATCTCAAGAGCGCTCACAGTAAATCTCATCGTTGTAGAGAGAGCTCAAGATGTGATGTTTACTTCGGTTTTAGCTTGTATATAGAGTAGGAAGAAGCAAATTAACCACGTAATGATACAATTTAACCGAACTTGACCTTAGTCGGTGATTATATCGTTATAATGTTAATCTAGCAATAACGTCGATGTCTTTATTATGTTTACTCTATATGTAGATGAACCTCTGTATGTTGATTTTTAATGACGCACATTCCTGTTCTGTTATTGTTGGTATTATAGCAAATGCTTACACAATAGGATATCGTGTTCGACAAGTCAGAATAATATTATGAGTGTTTGGCTTTTATTTTCTAGAACAATATAGGAATACGGCACACAATTACTTACAGCTTGTGTTTAAAGGGCAATAACGGATTTGAACGTTGCATTTCTACTGTCTCTTTACTTGAAATATTTTCTTTACGATATCATTCATTTTTAGACGCTTATAAAGACGGTCCAACATAATGACTTATGCAGTATACACCAATGCTTTAAAATAATTTAGTTCGTGTTAAGCTAACTTATATAAACCGCGCAGAGTCCTAGAACTTAGAGATAATACAAATCATTTCATTACGTTCGGATATGACAATATATTAGATTGAGATTTCAATGTTATTTACCGCCCAAGGTATCGGTTTGTGGGCAAGATATATAATTGGTTAACCTAATTATTGCGTAGTCTACTGAATCTCGTAAGCGCTATTCTTGGATTGACTTTTAACTCGAAACCAGAAATGCTTTAATACAATGAAGGTACCTCCACATAAGGAAAACACAATACCAGTAAAGTACGATAATGATAATGTAATATAATATGTGTTATTACCATCGTAATTTATGTCGTATTGTCGCGTTATCGCCTTCGTTAAGGTACTTTCGCGTTATCGTAATCGTACTTTCGCATTAGTATCATCGAACAGTCCCCTTCTAGACAGCATGTGCATGCTTACAATAAACGCAAATGGTACAAGGTTTGATCTTTCAATCCTACAGTTAAGAATATGAATCGTGGCATCTTTTCGGTCTCATGAAGTCAAATGAGACCATATACAAATCACATTCGCATTGATTTTTTTAAGCAAGGGCCTATAAAATATGCTTTTTATTCCATGATTTTAGGTAGCAGTTTAAGTTTGAACCCGCAGTTGCATCTGTGTAATCCGCTGCATTCGGAGAATTTATCCAATTTTTCAATCGTTACAAAACACAGCAAAAGGCATTTATTATAACATATTATTTTATTATAAGCGTCGATTACAGAGACAAACAGAATGCAAAGGCATGAAGCAGATCATAATGGTCATGTTTTCAGCAAATCACATGATGCACTCCACATTGATGAGAACAAAGACTTAAAAGATATAACGTTGTCCGAACAGCAAAACAATGCGGAGGAAGCCTCAGGATCAGCTACAACAAGATGTTCAGACCCCTGACGCTTGCCAAGAAATGTAATCCCATGAGACATGGATAAGGGCTAACACAGATGGATCAGCAAAAGAGGCAGTCAGGAGATGTTACTAAATTATGGTGTGTATGTTTCACTCTGAAATCAACTGAAAATATAAGCACGTCAGCAATTCACGAGCTTATTGAGTCAACTGAGCATTCATTTTCAGAATGTATTAAAACATAGTAATATTGGTATGTAACGACAACAAATGCCTATAATAGTTTGCTTGTTGAAGCCTCCATATAATTATCTTGTTTTGTTTTGTTTTTTTGCAACATGAGTTTTGGCATACGATTTCTGATTTTTGATTTGTCTTCTTTACGGTTCAACGACGCTAATCATTAGGTGTTGTGATGTTGTAGTTCTACTTTGTTATTGTATGCCCGATAATGTTTTTTTTTGTATTGTATCACTATTACTTGTATTTAAATGTATACGAACATCGTATGATTTTTGTAGGTTTATTGACAACATACATGTTTATTTCGATAATTGTTCATGACCTTTTTGTTTCAGGACGAAACTAATAATATCATGGTCTTGTCTAAGGGACTAGAAACTATAGTATTAAGTTGTCAATAATCTGTCCTTCATTCAGAATGCATGGGGATAATTCTGATTCATAATCATGTTTGATGTTTCGGGATTGTTTTTGCAACCAACACCTTCAGTGTTTCTCACGCCCATAGTGTTCAATTGTTAAGCTATTACGGGCTTAGACGTTAGTTGACGTTTATATCCGAGCCCCTAAGATTGACACCGACAGTGAAGCGTATATGTGGTGCCTAAAATTGATTTTGAAGAAGAAAATTACAGCCAAATGTCAGTACCTAGCTACCTTTTAACTGTACGCATTCTTCTATGCATGTATTAAACATCATCAAATAAATATCTTTAGATCGTTAAACAATACGTTATTAATCAGACAATATATGGAAAAAGTCATTTACCTTAAAGATTTGCATAATTTTTTCGATATTTTGGCTGTGTAACGACACAAACAAGCCATTAAAGGTTATAGTTAAGTATTCGAATACATAAACTTAAACGTAATAAAACGAAGAATAAACAAAAACATGTATTCGAAGTTTATTCAACATGTTCTGTATGTGCATACGAACATCCGATTGACAAGCGTAATCCTTAACCCTTTGCATGCTGTGAAATTTGTCATCTGCAAAAATGTCGTCTGCTGAATTTCTAAAATTAGCATTTTCTTCGATTTTTTTTTCAAAGAATACTATCAGAATAGCAAACAGTTTGGATCCTGATGAGACGCCACGTTCTGTGGCGTCTCATCTGGATCCAAACTGTTTGCAAAGGTCTTCAAAATTCGGTTCCCGCACTGAAAGGGTTAAAGTCTCACACTGTTGGAAGCAGACACAAGGACGGAACGTTGCGTTCATGATCGGTATACTTAAATTGGTTTTGACTTCAGTACGCAACAAACACATGAATGACCTTCGTTTAGCACCATGCACGCACTGTATGAGAAACTTAAATATCCCCGATATGCACAAAAACACATTACTCGAGATTATTTCACGTCGATACAATATCTAATGAAGACAAATTATTTCAGGAATGAACCAGATTCTTTTATAATAAAAACATTGGGTTTTCCTTTGACTCAGGAAATACGGAACTAATACATTCCACAAAACATCGAAGACTTCCGTGATTACTTCACTCGTCAATGATTCTAAATAAGCACTATAATGATTCTTAATCGTTGTATTTGATCAGCGCTCTCTAGAAATCGGTCTTCATTCATGTGCTTAAAGTATCGTCCCAGATAATCATGTTAAGTAAGCACAGGCTAATCAGGGACGACGCTTTCAGCATATACTTAATTTTCGTGTAAAGAGATCTCATTTAAAATTGACAATGCCATGCACGCGAAACGTGTCGTCACTGACTAGCCTTTGATAACTGCACAGAATAATATGGGACGACACTTAACGCATATGCATTACGCTCGGTTTTGTGTGAGCACGGGTTATATGTTTCTACCTCGCATTTATCGTTTGTAAACATCGTGTTTTGAACGATGTCAACTGTTCTAGCAGAGCTTAATGTAACACCTTACCGCACTAAATGTAATCTTCTGGATTAATATGTTTGCAAATAGCTTGGACTCAGCAGGATTAACTAAAGGTCAAGTGCAAAATATGACAAAATGTAACATTAACGTCTCAGTATTGTTACTATATTTCTTTTCCAACTAGATACCTTATATCGTTTAAGTAAAGATATATTTTGGAATAGAGTAAGAAACCGCAAATTCATGAAACAAATAGCTGATCACTATANACATTTCACCAAAGAATGCTTATCATTTCTACAAAAGTATCTGAAACAAACAAACAAACGCATCCGTGTTGGAAAATAGTATAATCCAGAAAAATGCTAAGGCTTAATTTTTTATGTTTGACCTGTGAGTCATACTATAGAAATGTTACATCGCGAGTCACTCTTTCTCATCGTGCTCATTAATTGTACCAAGATATTTGAAAATCCATCCACGTTTGAAACTGTATGCTCTGTACAAAGTGGCCTAAATGTGTTGAATATTATTATTTATTTATGATTACATTATTGTATATACGAATGTTTATACGTGCATTCTGCTCTTTATAGTTATTTATATTTTGCCAGAAAAACTTATTTTGTTAACAAATTATGATGATTTACGATGTTTAAGAAGTGAAATAATATTAACTGAAATTAAAGGTTATGTGACACTTGCCATTGCTTTAATCGCAGGCCACATGCATAGAATGTGTTTATTTGATTGATAACTAGCCATGTGTCGGGGCGGGGTCGGAGTTCTGCTCATTGTATTATGTGATGGCATGTTGATTAATTCTGACGTGTGGGTCCCATTAAAGAAAAGGTATGTTCAGTATAATTTCAGTACATAAAAAGTTATATTAAGCTATCAGGCTGTTTACATTAGAAATGTATGTTAATAAATAGACGATTCATTCCACCCAACCATGAAATTACTGCTCGATTTACAGGAGTACATCGAATTGTAGTGTTACAATTACAAACTTATTCAAGTGCTTTTTATGTATACTAGCGCCAGAGTGGGTAAGTGTGTATTAGAAAGATCATATAGGTGCCTTCAAATATTGAATAATTAACACAGTCATGTTTCTCAATTTGCTATTATATAATTATACTCAAACTGTTGAAATTTAGGATACTGGAAAGAGTATGTCTGTGTTTTGTTTGCTTATTCACTAAGTTTTATACATTTTCGAAATAAAGTTTTATTTAGAATAAACAAATAATATATAATGTGATTGTACATTGATAAAACAATTTAATTGCGTCCAAAAATTTATTGCAATATCAGTCACTTCTTAGAAGATATGCAGGAATAGCTCCCAGACGGAAATGAATATTAAGATTAGCACGTATGTACAATATTGTTTTAAACAATTTAACAGTTTTTTGGAAAAGATAAGTATACATGAATTGACAAAAAAGAAAAATTAACAAAACTACCACTTAATTATCAATGTGATAATGAGTAATTTAACCCATTTCAAAATTGGGAACCTACGAATTTCATATATAATATACACACATGTGAAAGGCTGACTTACAAAGGTTCTAGATTATCGCACTGCTATACATCTAATGTTAAGCAGAACAGAAATTGTTCAATCCGTCACATGTATTGATACACACACACTTTCCTAGCATTTAATCTGGTGTTAACAAAATACACATTCGAAACGTTATCAAGAACAAATCTTGTTCATGTTGGCGTGTATTTGTACATGCAATGTGTCACAAGTTAGTGATTACAGTATTAATCTCATTTGTGATCACCTTTTGTCCGTGGTTCTTCATGCTTCATCAGTCATCGATATAAAGCATGTGAATACAAGAAGCCAGATTTATTGCCTAATCTTCATGAGACTTGGTCAGAACATTAGTCATAATTACATATCGGCTTAGTTCTAACATGGGTAAGGAAGAGGAGGCTAGGTAAAAAGTTCAAATTGATAAAAAAATAACAAAGCTTGTCAACCATCAAGAAAAAAAAATGTTTACCCATTGTCTTCAACATAGCTCAAACATTTCATCTGACAGTATTTTAGCCGAGCTTGTAAATGGTTTCCTTCAATTCCACAACATGGGCGCCAAAGCGGTGGGAAGATTTTCCTTGTATGAGTTTATCTTGAAACTTGCTCTGGTCTGTGTAAACATAGGACTATCCCTGTGTGTGGTGGTCGTTTGGACTCATTTCTTGCTAGTATGTACTTGTTAAGTTCTTGCGATTTGTAATTATATTATTCTTATTGTAAATAAAGTCGCCTGACATTTGACTTTAAGGGTCAAATTTGTATCCGTAGTTCGTATGATCGACCAAGATTATATAGCTTTCAAATGTATTTCAAATATATTTCAAAACCAAATAAAAGTAGTCCCTCAAATATTATAGTATTTTGTCTTTCTCTCCTGCTCTGAATCTTAACATGTACGAAGTGTGTATGAGACACCCTCAGCAACACGCATAACATCACGCATAATACGCATAACATATGCATTCATGTGAACCTCGTAACATGCTTTGAGTAATGAGATGTTCATGGTATCGGCCGTGGATACTAAGAGCTTCTTCGTAGCACTGATTGAGTATCTTCCCAAGAAAGTATTTAGTAGTAGAGTAGGACGTCAGAGATGCACCCACATCGCCTACTATTGTGAATGCATATGACGATACCTGCGCGAGACCCTTTGTGAAACCTGCTGCGACTGCGCCTGCGCCAGCGGCTGCACAGAAACCAACGACTGTGAAAGCGGACCCCAAAATAGTCTCTTTGTTTAACCCGTAATGCTTGATTTCATCCACGGATACATTCATCTGCTGTGCATTATGACTCAACGATCTTTCGTCCGTCTCAAACGCCTCTCTGTAACGGTTCTCCTCGTACGTAAATATCTTATAATCAATATAAATGTCTACTACTGGAAGTAAGGCAGATGCTGATGATAACAGTGCTGGTCTATGCAAACGGCCTTCCAATAATTTTCTTTCTTTCTCCAACTTCTCTAGTAACTAACATCACTGCCCTGGTCACTTCCTGCTTTTTTAAATCGTTTTTGTCCTTGGTAACCTGTTTCCTAAGAAGCGGAAATTCAAACGCACTTGTATCGCGGTTATTAATAAGAAAAATATTGTGACTGCTGATCGTGTATTCAACAAGGCTACGCTCGTAATCATTTCTTATTGTCTCCATTGTAATTCTATTGGGAATGTCGTTGTCACTGATGTTGTTTCGAATAGAGTCATCAATTTTTGTTCTCACGAAATACATTTACCTCCCAAGATTTGTTATTACATTTGCAAACCATGCATCGTTTTCCGAAATGATAGAGTCCGAAACGAAAAAAAAAGGCATATGATTGTATTGCAATAGTTTCCGAGTACCTCTCCTTTGGATATTCAAATTGCCACAGCCTGGGACATCAAAGTACACGATGTTGGGGTATTTTGGATCTGGATATTGGCTTATTTGGATTGTGGTCTGTGTAACTCCAACCTTAGCAGCACCATCGTCTCTTGGTCTCAACCCTCTCATCGAATTAATTAAGGACGACTTTCCTGTGCATGATTCTGCAACTACGCATATTTTGATTGTCACTTTCGATGCATGAAGGTCATCGATAATTTCTTGAGTGATTCCTGAGAGTCCATGCTCCTTCACAATATCGTGTAGATGATTGCGCAGCGACTCGTCAGACGGCTATATATGTAATTAATAATTGTTATTATAAGGCTGGTTTATAAGATCGCGCAAAATAACACCAGTGGGTGATCCGGTATTTGAGCTCAAAACAGTGTATATTTTGGATTGAGACCTTCAGTTAATATATTGAAAGTCATGTTTTTTACTTGATATGTTTCTATAAAGAATCGTACAATTAACAGAGAATACAAACACGTTTATTTGACAATTACTCAAGAAGGTGAGAATCGTTAATTTAAAAGTGTAGTTAATGTGTTCGAGTAATGTATTCAGTATTATAAATTTTACGTATGACTATCCAAACTAATGTATTAAAAGTAAACGCACGTTTTTAAAGACTTACCGAACTGTTCGCAACCTCCATTATTTTCTGAAGTAAAAATTCAATTCGAACTTCATATTATATAAATACTTTTCAAAACTTGTAATACCAAATTACACTTACTTATTGCGTTTGGAGCTAACAGAATGCAATACTGAATGTGTGTAATATATGGTTGTATTACCAACGAAAACATCCTAATGAACGAGTATTTTCTTTTCTTTCACATCTTTGTGACGTCTGGCTGGCGGCCTAGTATCCTGCTTACACCACAGTTCATGTACCATACCATTTTAAGGCATTCAACAAACAATCAATGTTTCTATTATTTTTGATTTTGGACAGAAAATTAAAGTGCAATTAAGTATCCAAAATGTGTAAATTTAAAAAGAATGTATTTGTTCTACGTTATAATTTTTATTCGTTGCGAATTACGTTCGAACATAAATACAAGTTAAACATATAAGTAATAAATATAATTATTTAATGTACTAAAATAAGCCAATAAAATGTGAGTCTCCTGACATCGCCTTTTGCCTTTCAATCTCAATACAGACTTAAGCTATTTCGTTCCCAGAGAATTTTATCAGACGTGACATATAAAAGTGGGTCTTAAAAGTATCTACTTGGTAAACGGTCAAATATACGATTTGTATTCCTTTATTTAAATTGTAATTATGGCGTTGAAGCAAACAACTCAACATCAAATTGTCTATGCTTCATAGCTGCATTTTAATTTATCCGTATACTTTATACACACAGAAACTGTAACAACCAGTTTGCACATTTGCTTATTTTTAGAACGTATACATCTTTATCTGTACCTCTCAGAGGAATGCGAGCAATTCAACATTGGCCACTTAATACAAATACCTCTGCTTATTAAATATGTGATTATACAATGATAAATTACTGCATTGAATGACACTTTCGTGTGGACATTTCTCTAAAATTTGCCCGGGTTAGACAGTTACCTACGCATATGTGTACTGACGTAGACACAACCAATGCTGTCAGACGATTATACATGAAAGGTTCAAGAATGGTCTAAAATATAGATAAGCCCGATCTGCAATTTGTTTTTATCAAAAGTCGCACTATGTCCGGCCGAGTTGAACCACGACGTTCAAAACTTGGCAGCGGTAAACCATAATGGTTGAATACACTTGGAGACTTTTCTAATTTGATTTAAAATTGTACATGCGATCATTGGACTACATTCTAAGCAAGCTCGCGATAAAATCATTCATCTGTGATGATCAGACGCTTTAGCACTAGGGGTATGTATGGTTTCATATGTGTGCAAGTGGAAATGGTGGAACGCGATAATATTATAAATTTATTTCAGATTCATCATTTGAGGTGGGTTCTAAAACGAAGGAAACATAAAATATATGTAAACAAATGTATGGCTAATATGAATATGCAGGAGCGCAACATCGCATTTAGGCAAATTGCAAGTGTATTGCAGACTTTCCTTACGCAACAATTTTCAAACTTGAATAGTTCACTTATGAGTGAAGATTGTCATTTAAAAGTTTACATGTGGTCATTTGATTACATGTTGTGCTAGCTAACGATAAAATCATTCATCCTTGACGATCGGGCGCATAAGCACGTGGGGTAGTTAGCCTGCCATTTGCCAGTTGCGCGTTTGCGCTTATAAATATTTTTATGAGTCATACATTTTTTTAAATTGATTTTATGTATTTCTGGTTTTGGATTTGACCTTAAATGCTCGTCAAGGATAAAAGATTTTATATTGCGCTATTTCAGTTACATAATAAATCACGTCATGTTGCAGATTTAAAACTATTTAAAACTTAGCGGACACAAATGATGTTAATGAAATGCATATTTCAAAAGGTAAACGGATTAAGGCGTCACTTTAAAATATTATAGAAACTGGCCCTGGATGACAAGAAAAAATACTCCATGGTAACAGAGGTAGCAAATGTATTGTTATCAATACACCATAACGCCCACCTTTAATTTCGTAGGCAGTGTTCACAACTGGATAGGTCGCTTCAGAACTTAACTCCGGGACGGAATCTAAAGAATATACAAAATAACTCCTTCACATGATGAAAGCATATCATTTTATTAATGATGATGATTTATCCTTTATATAGTAGTTGTATTAATGCCATGCCCTCAATGTTTTGTCAATGTAATATGAGATCCCGTGAGTATGTATTTCTTTTCAAAACAGAACCAATCTTAAAATATTGACTTAATTATAGCTTTTTGTAGTAGTCAAAGCATTATTTTCAATATCTATCATAAAAATTACTAATGATTTATAAAAAGTTATGCATCTACTTCATAACAATAAAGATTAAATACAAAATAACAATGCGAACAATATTTACTTGTCCTTAATGACAATGGTATGCATTTTATAGTACAGTGCACATGTATAGAGGATTTTATTAATAGTTCTTCTGCCATCATCTAAATGAAACAAACGTTATAAATTGCTAACAGACAAACTCTTTTGCACATTGATGACGTGATAATAGAAAGCGTTATGAAATGCTCACTCATATTCTCTAGACTGTGGCGATCACGATGCATCCAAAGGTTCCGTTCCTTATTTACAATATTGACAAAGCCAATCACTAACAAGAGCAAAAAAAAAAATACAATTGACATTGACCTGTATTGAGGGTCTTAATTTTATTATCGGATCCGAGATGTATTGGTCCCTTTAACGTAAACATATCGGACACTAATTTATCACTACCTTATTTAAACATGGAAGCCCATATCATCATTTATATCTGTACCATTACAAAAACTACACAATAATTAAATCCTAACACATTCTCGTGCTGGTCAGTGATATAATTGTAATAACTTATACGCACGCCAATAGTTCCATGTTCAAATCTGAGTGTATATAAAGAGTTAACAATATCCTTAACAAACATACTAAATATTTTAGTCAGCATATCATGCGGTCATGTCATTTAATTGCAACATAAAAAACTAATTTTGAAACCTGATCTAGATATCGGAATTAAACATCATTGAGTGATTTTTGACATGTTGTAACTAATATGCTGACAGAAACATTGCACTGACCATGCTTGATTTTCTAGCTTGTTTCTAATTATTAACAAATCATTATTAAGTTCGTCATTTTGAATAAGCCGATGCTACCATAGCGAGTTTGCGTGATATTAATACTAGTAGTTAAGAAGAATAAAATATCACAAAACAGAGTAAATGCTCAGTCCAGTAATTTCCCTTAATACACAGTAAAATAAATGTGTTAGATACATGTCACAAATAAAACATGTCTTATAACTGAAACTAACAATATGTCATATTAACTGTGTAGTTTACTATGCCTCTTTAAACCCTGTAAAACTTAAATTGTTACGCACTGTCATTAACTTACATTTTTTATGTATAGATTTTGTTTATAACAAGATTGTTTTTTCTTTTAAATAATATTAGATATATTACGTTAATTTATGTTTATATGACCATGCAACACAAAGGTATACAAGTTTGCAAATAAACCTTTTAGTGTATGTTCTGTCTCATATTAAAATCCAAACCTGTATTTGTATGCCCCCTTTAAAAAAAAGGGGTATATTGTTTTTGGCCTGTCTATCATTCTGTCTGTCTGCCCGTCATTCTGTCTGTCTTAAAACTTTAACCTTGCTCATATTTTTTGCAATATTGAAGATATTACTTGTATTTATTTTATTCAGAAAATTAGGGTATGGATTCCAGTAACATGTAATGTGTGATTATTAAAACGCATTTAACATGTTTGTGTCAATACGTTTAAAAATACGTAATACAGCGTGTTGTTTAGAAACATTTTCATCCATAACTTACGTCCATTTGTGGCCTGTTGTTGGTGAGTCTTTTTTTGGAGAACACGCAGGACAACATTGATCTTGTAGGGGTCCTTGGCAATTGGGATACAGCAAACCGTCTGTTTCATGTTCGTCCATTCAGCAATCAATCTTCAAAACACATTAATAATACAAATTGGATTAGCTAAACTGGCCTCTGTGTAATTAGAGTTTGGCTTTCTCATATCTGATATTTTAGTATGTCACCATTATCAGGTGTGTTGAATGCCAATGCAGTTATTGCACTTGTCATTGCGGAATCCGACCTTAAGCGTAACAATTTAAGTTTTAAAATAAGAAGAATGAGGTCAGCTTTATAAAAGTTTCGGTGAATGATCTTTTTTTATTAATGATACAGTTACCAGAGAATTGCCAAAAAAAGAACGCATACTTAGGACGTAAATATTACCATGTACCGGCATTGTTTAAGCGAATAACAGGTTGAGAATCCCAAGTGTTATACGTATCAGTGTGTAGTTTTGGGAATCGGCAAAAACAACAGAACTTCAACAAGAACATATATCCGAAGTGGACGTTGATACATACGCAGAGGTTACGGAGACGATTGCTCGAATGTATCGTTGGTTAGTAAAACAAGAACTATGTTCTCATAATTGGAATGTATTTTGTGCGGATATGGAGTTGCTAAGTTCTAGGTATAGATAGCTTCTCATAATTGAGATGTCCTACGTCGAAATAAAATAAACTAAGTCTTATGTAGGGTATATCATGTTATCAAATGACATTAAAATCCGACTAGTTGATCATATCGGATAACTAGGAGAAACTAAATCGTTATTTGTTGTTATTTTTCCAATAATAAAATTATAGTTCTTTATTATGATGTATAAAGTGATAATTTTTGCAAAAATGTCATCATATCTGGGCGATAATAAGTTCTTAATAAGGAGACAGAATATCGTAATATACAGCAATTAAGTTTTTTTTTTGAGAACGAAAAATTACATGCAGTTTTTACGCCAGTTATGTTTTAAGTCATTTCCTTTTTGAATACAAAATGTTATCTTTTAATAATGAAATGTTCACTCTCGTCTGATAGATAGGAGATTGAAAGTAAAAAGAATTATTGTATTACCGTTCAGTCCTTGGATTTTCAAGGCTGCAATTTTTCTTTCCATTGACTAAAACTAGAAGATAAGTTTTTCACAAACTGCCCAGCTATGCTTGGTATGTTCTGTCCCGGCATGTGTGACTATTTTTATTTTCAACCATGTAAATCGATGAGCTTATTTAGCCGGATCTTTTTTATTAGGATAAATATTGAGGGCTACAAATTTAACACTGGGAACGACTACGACTCATCTTAGAAGTTACAACTAAATAAAAATTATTCTATAAATAGCTCTGATAAAAATAAATTTTATGAGCTATTTTGCAATGTGAACAAAATCAAGCAAAAAAGTATAACATTACACTATTGATCTGTGCCCTTTTTAATTAACTATACAATTTTAGGGGTCTAAAACGTTAACCAAAAATTCACTAGCCTTAACAAAAATGATTATGTTAAAGCTGTCTGTCTTTTTTTAATACGGTTGTGTTTGTGTACTACTTTAATTAACCCATTTATGCGTAGTGGACTATCCCATCCTTCTAAATTGGATCAATTTATTTCCAAAATTAGGAATGTCTAGTATATTTATTTCTATATTTAGAATATTTCTTACTGAAATTCCTTGAAGCAAACAGCGCAGACACTGTTGAGACGCCGCATCATGCGGCGTCTCATCTGGGTCTACGCTGTTTGCCTAGGCCTTTTTTCTACACGCTAGGCATAAATGGGTTAAATAGTTTATTGACATTGTAACAGTACAAGTAGTGTGCTCAAATCGATTAAACCTTAATCTAGTACGAAAAGTAATATATTTATATATTATATATTATTTAGTTATATATTATTGCATAAGGTAAGTGTCAGATAACAAGCTAATGTCACTTTCGTATGATATAAACATGCACTTTAACGTCAAGTTAGTTTAACAATCACAAAACTAATACCAACTGTGATTTCATAATCAATGTTTGTAAAGGAAAAACATAACCATATCACAAACCTGTTTGCTGTTATAATGATTGTTAACAGTCCAAATATTGCAGTTCACTGCGACAACCGGTGATATCTACTGAAAGCACTTATCACAAGTCCCCTTTGGTCGACAAGATAAATCCTAATTATATATTCGCAATTGTTTATCATAATATGAATTCGTATAATTCGTTAAACTCAATCACAATCTAACACAAGCGCGTTTGCAAATGTTACAGATCTTGTTGGTTGTGTGTTTAACTGAACACACGCAAATATCAAACCTTTATATAAATTCGCTCTGGTTTACCATGATATGAACTCGTATATTTCTTTTAACTCTATCACAATCTTAACCAACCGCGTTTGAAATTGTTACAGATCATGTGGTTGTCTTACTGTTGTTTTTCCATCTAAATTTCAACAAATATACGCTGTACACTATGGCTGCTCCTCAAAAATAATTTCAATTGAAAAAAATTGAGTACTGTACTGTACTTTATAATTGAAACTCATGTTTGTGAAAATGAGATTTATAGTATTAACCCATGAAAAAATAATCTTCCTGCGATGGCGATGTGATTCCTCAGGAGTAAACAAGTTTCTCGTTTCCAATTACCCTACCGACCATTAATTTTATGCTGATCCTAAACTTTGTGTGTTGGTATCCCAGGTTAAGGGGTGTTGCTGCATTTTTTCGGATTTTTTTATCTAATAGATTTTGTTCAAAATTTATATTCAAGTACTACATAGACATACTATATGAAAAAATAAAAATGAAAATATAGGGTCACCGGCCTTGTTTTGATTTAATTCGCCATTATATAACATGTACTTTTTCATTTAAACTGGAAAATCTCTAATTGCGTCAAACCAATAATAACTTATGAAATAGGCAACATGTAGATATTATATAAGCTGAGATACATAGTATACCATTAAATTAAACCACACAATGCAAAAAAAGTGGAGAACCCAAGCTAAATTTAACGAAATTTAATTTTTATAATATTTATGTCACCCAATAAAACGTCAATTTTTTACCATATAAATGGAATTTAAAAAAGTTCATTCTAATAGAATTCTGCGAAACTGCTCAAATATGGTCATCTACGTGTTGTCATAAAAANAAAAAAAAAAAAAAAAAAAAGGGGTCACCGCACTTTAACAGAGATTTTGTTTTTTAACTATCACAACCGTCTATGTCAAATTTCATAAAATATAGCAATTAGGCTAAACCCAAATACCGGTACATAGATTGCTAGAAATATGCTTAAACATTAGAAATTGTTAATGATCTTTACTGTGATCTCAACAGCTTACCAAAATAAAACAACAACAATAATACAATATTAAACTACAACCATAAGATAATACAGTATCAAACTCGACCTTAATCATCAATAACTTACAGAGACGTGTTTAAAGATTTCGTCATTTTTGAAGTTAGTGATAAATGCTTTAAATTGATAAATGTAAACAACAGAATTACATGCAAAGAGCTCCAGTTTAAAACAAGAATTAAATTAAAGAAAGAAAAAAAAACAGTTAGCCGAACCTGGGATCGAACCACTGACCTTTGTTTTATGACCAGCCTCTCTGTAAAATGTGATGATTCTGATAACAAAAATCTTGGGTTGTGACAATAGCGAATCGGCGTTCCTAAATATATCCTCGGTTAAATAAACTGCCCTTAAGATTTCGATCATTTATCTAACATTGATGATATTCACTAAATAACTGTTACCATCGCGATAATGTTTGCTACATTTGACTTTATTCTCTTAATCAACTTTAATTTGCTGATGACAAAAAGAGATTGACATGTGTTTCTGTACATGTATTCATTATCATTAAACTAGAAATGGCGCGGCAGAGGCCGACGCGTATCCCCACGCCGCATAGATGTTATATAATAAGGCAATTATGGGTGGACAAGGCCTATATTGGGTGGGCCCCGGGGTGGGTAATGTGTACATGGATAGTCGAGATAAAGCGTGTTGTCATAAGAGGTGTTCAATATTAATTTAAAGCCAATTGGTGAATAAACGAAGAAGTTATGTTAAAACAAAATTGTGGGTGGGCGTGGTCTATGTTTGCGGGGCGCCCCAGGGTTTGTAATTTGGCCATGCATAGCTGAGATTGACCGTTTTGTCATAAGAAAAGTTCAGTATCAGTTAGAAATGAATCGGTGTAGAAATGAAGAAGTTATAGTAAAAGGCAATTTTGGGAGGGTGAGGCCTATGTGGGCGGGGCCCTGGGGTGGGTAATGTGGATATGGATGGTCGAGATAGACCGTGTTGTCATCAGAGATGTTCAGTATTAATTTGAAGTCAATTGGTGAATAAATGAAGAAGTTATGTTAAGATTTTGGGTGGGCGTGGTCTATGGGGCCCATAACATTTGATCCAGGGGTCAGATCAAAATTCAAAATAGTGCTGCGTCGCACATATGCTAATAGCTACCATGTGTGTAAGTTTCAAGGTTCTAGTAGTAATAGTGTAGGAGAAGATAGTGGCCACGCGCGACGCGTATCTTCACGCCGCATGTTGTTAGTAAAATGAGTGAAAATCTCTGACCCGGCCCCACCCCAACCCCCATAACTTTTGACCCAGGGGTCAGATCAAAAATCCAAATAGTGCACTGTCGCACATACCGCCGTATAGGCTTTGATTTTTATTATGCTGAAATAGCTTGGGGGTTTTGACAACCAAATCGGCTTGAATTATAATTTTGCTTAAATAGCTCGGGGTCTTGACCACCAAACTGACATGGATTTTAATTATGCTGAAAAAGCTTGGAGTCTTGACCACCAAACTGGCTTGGATTTTAATTATGTCGAAATAGTGTGGGATGTTGACAACCTAACTGGCATGGATTTTAATTATGCCGAAATAGCTCGGGTTCTTGACCCTCAAACTGGCTTGGACTTTAATAATACTGAAATAGCTCGGAGTCTTGATCCTCAGAGTGGCATGGATTTTAATTATGCTGAAAAAGCTCGGAGTCTTGACCACCAAACTGGCTTGGATTTTAATTAAGTCGAAATAGTTCGGGATGTTGACAACCTAACTGGCTTGGATTTTAATTGTGCCGAAATAGCTCGCGTTCTTGACACTCAAACTGGGTTGGACTTTAATAATGCGGAAATAGCTCGGGTCTTGACCCCCAAACTGGCTTGGATTTATTTGTGCTGAAATAGCCTGGGGTCTCGACCACTAAACTCGTTTGGATATTAATTATGCTGAAAAAACTCGGGGTCTTTACCACCAAACTGGCTTGGATTTTAATTATGCTGAAATAGTTCAGGATCTTGACCACCAAATTGGCTTAAAAAAATTTTATGCTGAAATAGCTCGGGGTTTTAACCACCAAACTGGATTGGATTTAAATTATGCTGAAATTTATCGGTGTCTTATCCACCAAACTGGCTTGGATTTGAATTAGGCTGAAATAGCTCGGGGTCATGACCGCCGTATTTGTTTTGATTTTTATTATGCTAAAATAGCTTTTGGGTTTTGACAACCAAACTGGCTTGGATTTAAATTTTGCTTAAATAGCTCGGGGTCTTGACCACCAAACTGGCATATATTTTAATTATGCTGAAAAAGCTCGGAGTCTTGACGACCAAACTGGCTAGGATTTTAATTATGTCGAAATAGTTTGGTATGTTGACAACCTAACTGGCTTGGGTTTTAATTATGCTGAAATAGCTCGGGTTCTTGACCCCCAAACTGGCTTGGACTTTAATAATGCTGAAATAGCTCGGGGTCTTTATAACCAAACTGGCTTAGATTTTAATTGTGCTGAAATAGCTCGGGGTATCGACGACCAAACTGGCATGGATTTTAATTATGCTGAAAAAGATCGGAGTCTTGACCACCAAACTAACTTGGATTTTAATTTTGTCGAAATAGTTCGGGATGTTGACTACCTAACTGGCTTGGATTTTAATTATGCCGAAATAGCTCGGGTTTTTGACCCTCCAACTGGCTTGGACTTTAATAATGCTGAAATAGCTCGGGGTCTTGACCCCAAACTGTCTTGGATTTAATTGTGCTGAAATAGCTCTGGGTCTCGACCACCAAACTGGCTTGGATTTTAATTATGCTGAAATAACTCGGGGTCTCGACCACCAAACTGGCTTGGATTTTAATTATGCTGAAATAGTCCAGGCTCTCGACCACAAAACTGGCTTGGATTTTGATTATGCTGAAATATCTAAGGGTTTTAACCACCAAACTGGCTTGGATTATAAAAATGCTGAAATAGCTCGGGGGCGTATCCACCAAACTTGCTTGGATTTGAATTATGGTGAAAAAGCTTGGGGTCTTGACCACCAAATTGGCTTGGATTTGAATTATGCTGAAATAGCTCGGGGTCATAACCGCCGTTTTGGTTTTGATTTTTATTATTCTGAAATAGCTTGTGGGTTTTGACAACCAAACTGGCTTGGATTTTAATTTTGCTCAAATAGCTCGGGGTCTTGACCACCAAACTGGTTTGGGTTTTAATTATGTCGAAATAGTTCGGGATATTGACAACCTAAAATGCTTGGATTTTAATTATGCCGAAAAAGCTCGGGTTCTAGACCTCTAATCTAGCTTGGACTTTAATAATGCTGAAATAACTCGGGGTCTTGACAACCAAACTGGCTTGGATTTTAATTGTGCTGAAATGGCTCGGGATCTCGACCACCAAACTGGCTTGGATTTGAAAAATGCTGAAATAACTCGGGGTCTCGACCACCAAACAGGCCTGGATTTAAATTATGCTGAAATAGTTCAGGATCTTGACCACCAAACTGGCTTGGATTTTGATTATGCTGAAATAGCTCGGAGTCTTAACCACCAAACTGGCTTGGATTTTAATTATGCTGAAAAAGCTTAGGGTCTCGACCACCAAACTGGCTTTGATTTTTATTATGCTAAAAAAGCCTGGGGTTTTGACCACCAAACTGGCTTGGATTTGAATTATGCTGAAATAGCTCTGAGTCTCGACCGCTAAACTGGCTTGGATTTTATTTATGCTGAGATAGCTTGGGGGGTCTCAACCACTTAACTGGCTTGGATTTTAATTTTGCTGAAATAGCTCGGGGTCATGACCACCAAACTGGCTTGGATTTTAATTATGCTAAAATAGCTCGGGGTCTTTACCACCAAACTGGCATGGATTTTTATTATGATGAAAACTCTCGGAGTCTTGACCACCAAAATGACTTTGATTTTTATTATGCTGAAATAACTCGGGGGTTTTGACAACCAAACTGGCTTGGATTTTAATTTTGCTGAAAAAGCTCGGGGTCTTGACCACCAAACTTGCACGGATTTTTATTATGATGAAAAAGCTCGGAGTCTTGACCACCAAAATGGCTTTGATTTAAATTATGCCGAAATATTTCGAGATCTTGACAACCTATACTGGCTTGGACTTAAATAATGCTGAAAGAGCTCGGGGTCTTGACAACCAAACTGGCTTGGATTTTAATTGTGCTTAAATAGCTCGGGATCGTGACCATCAAACTGGCTAGGATTGTAATTATGCCGCAATAGTTTGGGATCTTGACCACCAAACTGGCTTGGATTTTAATTATACTGAAAAAGCTCGGGGTCTTGACCACCAAACTGGCTTGAATTTTAATTATGCTGAAATAGTTCGGGATCTTGACAATCAAACTGTCTTGGATTTTAATTATGCTGAAAAAGCTCGGGGTCTTGACCACAAAACTGGCTTGGATTTTAATAATGCTGAAATAGCTCGGGATCTTGACTACCAAACTGGCTTGGATTTAAATTATGCCGAAATAGTTCAGGATCTTGACCACCAAACTGGCTTGGATTTTAATTATGCTGAAATAAATTGGGTATCGGCCACCAAAATTGCTATGATTTTAATTTTGCTGAAAAAAACTCGGGTTCTTGACCACCAAACTGGCTTGGATCGTAATTATGCCGAAATAGTTCAGGATCTTGACCCCCAAACTGGCTTGGATTTATTTGTGCTGAAATAGCCTGGGATCTTGACCACTAAACTGACTTGGATTTTTATTATGCTGAAATAGCTCGGGATCTCGGCCACCAAACTGGCTTGGATTTTAATTATGCTGAAAAAGCTCGGGGTCTTGACCATCAAACTGGCTTGGATTTGTATTATGCTGATATAGCTCGGGATCTTTACCACCAAAGTGGGCGTGGTTAATGTGGACATGGTTGGTCGAGATAGACCGTGTTGTCATAAGAGATGTTCCGTATTAATTTGAAGTCAATTGGTGAAAAAATGAAGAAGTTATATTAAAACAAAATTTTGGGTGGGCGTGGTCTATGTGAGCGGGGCGCCCCAGGGTTGGTAATGGGGCCATGCATAGTTGAGATTGATGGGGTCAGATCAAAATTCCAAATAGTGCACCGTCGCACATAATATGCTCATAGCTATGGTAGCTAAGTTTCAAGGTTCTAGTGCTAATAGTGTAGGAGGAGATAGTGACCAGGACGGACGGACGGACAGACGGCGGAGATAACCACAATATCACCACGCTTTTAAAAGCGTGGGGATAACAAGTTAACGAAAAAAAGGTCCGACCTACTTACCATAATTTGTTTTGCAATGTTAGTGGCACAAACATGAACTTCTTTCTTTGGGTATATATAAATTCTAATATTCACAGATTACTGATTTTTGCAAAATGTGATAATTATTTTTGCGTAATCTTACATTAATATTGAGTAAAAATACTGTTTGTTTTCATCATGATTCAAACTGGACACTTCGGATGCAAACTTTTAACAATTCATTGATTCAAACTTTAATCAGCGCAATTTAAATGCTTTTATAGTAATGCATTTCATCCTTGGAAAACCTTGCAAAACAATAGTAATTGTATTATTTATTTCCTTTGCCATTTGAAAGTCAAGTCTCATAATGTGCTTAAAGATGTCACGTTGCAATAATTGGAGTAAAACTAATAATTTCGTTAATAAATAAATTATTATAGAAAAAGAAAGCCTCTGGAAAATAAAGTACCGCGATTTTAGTCATATTTTACTCTTCATATGCACACATACTTTGCATTAAGGAATAAAATGATACTAAAGCATCCAGGTGTTCGAAGGTCACTTAAGTTTTCAATAGATTTGTGGAAGGTTTTCCTTCAGTGACTTTTTTATTTCTACATCTGCGATCTTGAAACAAAACAAAACGACGGAAGTACGAACACAGTAGAGTCCGATATGGTTCCGATATGGGTACTCATATTTAAAAATGACTCTAAACATACGTCTTCTTATAACCTTAACATCCGAAAAAAACCAAATGAAGACAGCATTATACTTTTTAATAAATGACACAATAGTAAAGTTAAAATCCCGTGGAAGGATTTTTTCATATATATCAATTTAATAATAATTGAACACTGTGATTTTTCAAAAGCAATTTGATCAAAAAGTCGGCTCAGAAAATGGGTATTTAATGCACGTGTTCACAGTTGGACAAAATAACAAAAGTCTCAATTCAAAAAATGACGTATGCATTATCTTTAAACTAGCAAAAAAACACTATTTCCTATTAAAACAAGTAAAAAATATAGGTTGGATTATGCATAAACGTGCAGTCGAAATCGGTGCAATAATAAAGCGTTTGTAACGCCTTTGATCGATATTTTTTACCAATATAGCGTTTAAAATACGCTATAAACAATAACAACATGCAGTGGAAGCCCTTAACATTTCTCTCTACAAAGCCGGGTTCGAATCCCGGAGAAGGCCACTTTTTTTTTTAATTTATTTTTTTTTTATTTTAGTATTTTTATCTATTCCAATAGAGTTGTTAGATAACACAAATAATGATATTTTTCTGAACTACAAAGACATATTTAAACAAGTCGATTTAAAAATGGTTGTTAATTAAAAGCTAAAGGAATACATATTAGATACATATGTGCATATGTTCTTCTTGCACAAGAAAAACATATTCTTCTTGGTCAAGGCCAAATGGTCTTAAAATATTTAAGTACATATGTACATAAGTAAGGTTGAGTGTCGTAAACAACAGTAGTAATACATCTTAAATGCTCATACAAGGTGACGAGCCGTAATTATTACCAAATTTTTAAATATTTTTTGCATATTTTATTTATAAGGGTTTTCAAAAAACAATTTATATATGATATTGGACAATACCATAAACAAATGAGCAATACAACTTGTTTTGCGCTCAATATACAGTGTCCTCCAAGTCAATAATGTTTACAAATAATCAGTTTATTTACATCGCTGTTTACTCGGGATAGAGCAAGCGCTCCGGTAACTCAGGTCACCAAACATCTATCGTTGATTTTTAACGTTTTCCGGTATCATTTACAATGTATGTCTCTTCTTAATGGTTAAAACGTTTGTAGTGATCTTATAAGTTACTTTCTGCTGGTAAAAAGTTGTTTAAAATAGAATTAAAATTGAATTTTCTTTCGGCTATTTTTAGCATACGTCGCCGCTTTAAGGCCACACACCACGTTTCTTGCAAAGTTGTAAAAATTTCTTCCAATTATGAAACGGGTATATCTTCCATAATTCTTGACAACGTTGCACCTAAGCTGTGTTATTATTTGTTTTTGTATGCAAGAGTAAATGAAATCCGGTAAAAATTAGACCAGTTTATATGCATAATAATTGGATTTGTCACCTTTTATGAGCCTTTAAGTAGACTTCCAATTATCTTAAATTTTCATCTAAACATTGATCACTGTATAATTTAATTATTGAATGCCTTATGGTATTGTATGCAGTAAAATTCGTTCAGGCATCAGTTTCTCTTTTACAGTGTGTTGACAAAAAGGCGGTTTCAGCGTGTTAAATTGAGACAGTGTTACTGTTATTGCAAATTTCTTACAGTGGGGATCAAAACTTTTAACACATCATGTAAGTTGTTGGGGGGGGGGTATACATGTGTTACAGTACCTCCTTGTGAACATATCTAATAAATTTGCGTATTTCTAACATATTTGATTTATGTCTAAGTGTGTAAATGTGTAATATTATCTTTAAAAAAAATGTATCACTTCGTTTTATCGGTTTTAAGGAATAGATTTAAATTCTGGTAAAAACGTGCATAACATGTATATTTGCAAATCATGTTTATAAATGTATTATCATCTCTTGTTTAAAATGACATATAAATCACTTCTGCATATACACGTTTACACAGAAATTGCAATGCATTAATAATCGCATCACCCCAAACACTATGAGTGTATATTACTTACATACATTGAACTGCATATCTTATAAGGATCACATGTCTACATCACGAGGTGTTTGTTGGACTGCTATCAAAACTAGAACATTGCAATATGTGTGGTCCTACCTTTTAAGTAGCTCACATATCATATGATCTACAGTTCTCATGTCACGTACTTATACGTACACGTCTGTAATCTGGTTTACACACGCATGTGACATGTGATGACTATAATGAAATACTAGGTCTTATCAACCAAGCCGATAGCGGGTATTGAACCCGGGTCAACGTGGAGAAAAGCGCGTGTAATAGCCACGTCGCTTACCGGACAACACAGCCGTTTAGTAGTATATTTATTGTTTTTATATCATACAATTAAACTATGCTATTTGACTGCATTGGATAATAATCTTATTTCTAAGATTGTAAACAAGTTTATTTTTTAAACGGTAATTTGACACTTGCCATAAACGTTTTTGTTCAGCACTAAAACACGAATCCTTCACCAAGGCTTCTGTGCCACCCTTTCTTAGACGTTCACAGATAAACTAGCGTTTTGTCATATATACATGATTTTTGTTGTGATGTGCTCAATTATTTCAACAAAGTGCAGATATAAAAAAAATAAGTAATGGCGTCGATGCATTTTCAAAAGCGTCAGATAAACTGTAATGCCCATATTTTCTGTAACATCATTATTTTAGTATATTTTAAAGTATTTTAAGCCCCATCGCCTTTTTACTGGGAACAATAACATATTAAACAAGTTGCCGTGGCGTTGTGAATATGGTGTCCGCATTTCGACCGGGATGTCATTAGTTCGATCCCCATTGTGCAAGCGTTCTTTAGATTTGCCCCGAAAGACACCAAATGTTTTACCCAGGAAACGGACACGAGAGTGTTTCAATATGCCTTAGGCTTTCAATGCAATCGAGCTACAATAAATAGGTTTAAACTAATTTCATATTAAAGAACAAATACAACTCATGCAAATAAACCATGGACGAAATTTGGAAATGAACTAATCGTATAACCGTTTATAAATTGTTAATGTATGTCTATTACGGATTAATGCTTACACATGCGGAAGGTAACACATATTTCATAGACATAAATAACCTGCATAACGGATATGCAAACATGAAATTTATATTGACAAACAAGTACACACACAAATCAAGAATGCAAGAAATAAACGGATAATTGGATTATGCCTCTGTATTGTTTTGTCATGCATCTATCGTGTTCATTAAGTATGTTGAATTGTGTGTTTAACCTTAGCAAATTTAGGTCTGTGCTAAATACCCGTTTACTCTACAACAACAACAATGTCTTCACAATGCCAGACGAGTGATTTATTTTTGCGTAGAGCATCCGCGACAAATATGCGATAATACAACAGTGTAATAAGCGTGAGCTAAATACATTAAAATTATGAAAAACGTGAATACACAATTCTAAATGTGAACTGACCAAGAAAAACCAGAGACGGTGAACGCTGGAAACATTTGCTTATTTGTCAGATGTCAGTTACCTGTCATATTTCATTTCCAATCGACGGTTAGATTGCAGTCATATGTATGAGAGAGCATTGCACACACTATGTTGGGAGATTGTCAAATTTCTGAGATTCGGTAAACCCTAGACTGGTCAATCAAAATAACATGGAATACAAAATGGCAAGTACATAATATAAATTATAACTAAACCATAAGTGTGTTATGTACTTAAAATACCATTTACAATTAACTATGTTTGCTCTCCAGAATCTTGGCCGTTAAGTGACTAAGAAGGTCAAATGAAAGCTATATTCAAATAGCTGTTTCTCTATGTCTTTATAGAATTGTTTATTTTTCTTAAATATATAATGATCATTCCAAACAAATCCTATACCAAGATAATTATTGACATAAAATATCAAATAGATTCAGCACATTTATTTTTACGAAAACTAATCTGTAACGAAAACGCAATCGGCTTCGTCCGTATGTCACTCGTCCGAGCGTTATAAACCTTTTTCCATATATGCTAGGCCGTTTGGAGATGCATTAATAAAGGAGCCAATAATATTTCCGAGGTGTGGCTGCGGACCGTAAGTTCTTGACAAAGTTTAGACGATGATAAGCTTTTTCACCATATTCCGCATTAATTTAAAAACCGGCAATGTAAAAAAGGTTCCTTAAATATTTAATTTTACTCTTGATCGACAATAAACAAATGTGGTTGTTGTTGCAACAAATTGTATATTTCGAAAGAAACTGTTCTTCACAAATGCAAGTTAATCGATTCGCTGCTTTGATTTTCAACAATATCACAATTAATAAAGGTTTCCACGTCTCAAATATGGGTTTCGATTGAATATTTCTGTGCATTTATGAATTAATAAATCTTTAATAAATCGCAACTAATTAGGACGCAATATGTTAAAAAGAAACTAATAGATTTATGAAATATTTAGAAAAACGTCCAGTCCTTAGCGCCACTTCGGAAGAATCAGTGGCTCGTTTATAATGGACTTCCAAAAAGAGGTGGAGCTAGTGATTTACGGCCGTGTACATTGTTGTAGAAGTATGTGGACATGAATTCTTATATAACGTTATCTGATCATTTTTATAAAACGCAAATCGAAAGTAAAGCTGTGTCGTTCCTTGAATTCCGCTCTGTTTTTAGTGAACAAGTTAATAGTGCAAAGGACAAACAGTACAGGATTTAACTCGAACAGCTATGGTATTTGTGTTATTTTATAAAAACATATTCAATGAACACCATACCAGTATGCCGTAATAGCGAATGTTCGTGTGTGTATTCGAAATATTTTTTTATTAAATAAAGCATGAATAGGTCTACATTTACGTGACTGTATTTGTTCTATTTCCTCGTTTTATAATTTTAAACGTAATTCTCTAAATGTTTAAGCTCACCTGATTTGTGCTCGTGTTGTGCTATTGTGATGGATGACTCACTCGCGTCGCGTGTCGTGTGGTGTCTTTCTTCAACAATTTGCTTCAAACTTTATCTCCTCCTAAACTGCTAAGCATATTTTCACAAACTTTCACAGGATGAAAAGGGCTTACCCTCTTTAAAAGCTATTGGTATGATACAATGTATAGTGGTTCTGTTCTATGTTTACTCAAATCATGTATTGGAATCAATGTTTGCTACTTTCCATGGGGGGGGCTAGATTATTTATATAGACTTATATAGCAAAATATTTTTTTAATCTTTAAAACGACAAGTTCCAGAGATCTATAATAAAAGAGCCAGAGATGTATAATAATAGAGGTGTAGTATTAAGCATGTAATATCGTAAAGTGGTTAATAAGTTTATTCATGCTATACCCTTGCGATCAAATTGTGTCACGACCCGGCGGTCACATAATCTTTGACCACTGTTATAAAAAATATAATCTAGTGGTCCTCTACTATTTGTTTGTTTCAAATCCTGAATCGGGGTTCAATATTGGCGACGTCCGGTTGACCTATTTTTTTTTACTTATATACTCTTAAAGGTTGGATTACACTTATTCCAATTCCCATATGGTTCCATTATAAAAGTACCAACTTTTTAATTATTTTTCTTGCCTTTCCTGTGTATAAAACTGTGCAATACTTGTATTAATTTACAGATTGATCTGTCTTCTTCCAATAATTGCAATCAAAAAGGTACCATCTCGCAACTTCTTAGAAAGTAATATTCGCCCAAAGTCAATCACCCTCGGAAAACAGAGTTTCCGAAGTGAGATATCGACAAAGGCACCTTACTTCAATAAACGCGCCCCAAGCGCTCATCTTTCAACATCGTCCCCAATTAAATGCACCAAAATGGTGCAGGCACACATATAATACATTAAATAACCATAAAAACATGGGTGCGATCGCTAAATAGCTTTAAAACCAGAATAGATAAGGAACTCTTGTAAAATAGACACTTTTGTAGACCACAGAGGGATACAAAATGATTAAGTGTTATGTAACCTTATACTCTGGAGTTACAACTGACCAATCCCTGGGTTATCACATGGTTTATATATACGAATAGCAGCAAAACTGGTTATGTTGGGTAATATTGGGTATTTAACATCGTATAGTGGTGACTAACCAATTTATAGCACAAAAAAAACATAATATATTTTGTGAAACATATAAAAAAAAAATCCGGTTCTTAGCGCCACCTTGGAATGAAAGTGGCATGCTTATAAGTTCATCTCGAAAAAGAGTTGGCGATAGTGATTTACGGTAGTGAACAGGGTTGTAAAAGGCTTTGGGCATTCATTCCATCGTGTACACACCGGTCTTACTGACCTGTGTACTAACGCGAAGGGAGTTGTGGGTAGCACGTCTTTTATGAGTGAAAAGTGAAAGCGAAAATAGGTCGTGTAATCGCGCTTCTGATAATCGCTATCAGTCTTAATAGAGATTCAAAATCACATTTAAACATAATTAAATTACATTTCTTTAAACAACATTCCGTTTTAAACACGCAATAAAAAACGACTTTTATTCATTATTAACATTTCCATTCCTACGCAGAACTACTTTGTCGGGAGCATAATTCCCCAAACCAGGGGAATGTGATGCGTCTAAGTATAGTGGTGACAATACGTAGTTACGTCACCATCTATGTATAGAATGCATTCATTCTAGTGTAACGTTATCTGATCATTTTTAGAAAACGCAAATCGAAAGTAACACTGTGTCGTTCTATGAAATCCGCTCTGTTTGTAGTGAATTTGTGAATAGTGGAAAGGACAAACAGTACAGAATTTAAATCGAAAAACTATGGTATTTGTTTTATTTTATATGAACACTATACCAGTACGCTGTAATAATACACATGTTCGCGTGTTTATTCGAAATCATTATTTATTAAATAAATCATGAATTGATCTACATTTCCATGACTGTATTTGTTTTGTTTCCTCATTTTATAAATTAAAACGTAATTCATTAGATGTTTAAGCTCACTAGATGTGTGCTAGTGATTTACGGTAGTGTACAGGCTTGTAAAAGGCTTTGGGCATTCATTCCATCGTGTACACACCGGTCTTACTGACCTGTGTACTAACGCGAAAGGAGTTGTGGGTAGCACGTCCTTTACGAGTGAAGAGTGAAAGCGAAAGTAGGTCTTGTAATCGCGCTTCTGATAATCGCTATCAGTCTTAATAGAGATTCAAAATCACATTTAAACATAATTAAATAACATTTCTTAAGACAACATTCCGTTTAAAACACGCAATAAAAACTACTTTTTTTCATTATTAACATTTTCATTCCTACGCATAACTACTTTGTCGGGAGCATAATTCCCCAAACCAGGGGAATGTGATGCGTCTAAGTATAGAGGTGACAATAACGTAGTGACGTCACCATCTATGTTTAGAATGCATTCAATCTAGGGTAACGTTATCTGATCATTTTAAGAAAACGCAAATCGAAAGTAACACTGTGTCGTTCTATGAAATCCGCTCTGTTTTTAGTGAATTTGTGAATAGTGGAAAGGACAAACAGTACAAGATTTAACTCGAAAAACTATGGTATTTGTTTTATTTTATATGAACACTATACCAGAACGCTGTAATAATACACATGTTCGTGTGTTTATTCGAAATAATTATTTATTAAATAAATTATGAATTGATCTACATTTCCATGACGATATTTGTTTTGTTTCCTCATTTTATAAATTAAAACGTAATTCATTAGATGTTTAAGCTCACTAGATGTGTGCTAGTGATTTACGGTAGTGTAAAGGCTTGTAAAAGGCTTTGGGCATTCATTCCATCGTGTACACACCGGTCTTACTGACCTGTGTACTAACGCGAAAGGAGTTGTGGGTAGCACGTCTTTTACGAGTGAAAAGTGAAAGCAAAAGTAGGTCATGTAATCGCACTTCTGATAATCGCTATCAGTCTTAATAGAGATTCAAAATCACATTTAAACATAATTAATTAACATTTCTTTAAACAACATTCCGTTTTAAACACGCAATAGAAAACGACTTTTTTCATTATTAACATTTTCATTCCTACGCAGAACTACTTTGTCGGGAGCATAATTGCCCAAACCAGGGGAATGTGATGCGTCTAAGTATAGAGGTGACAATAACGTAGTGACGTCACCATCTATGTTTAGAATGCATTCATTCTAGGGTAACGTTATCTGATCATTTTTAGAAAACGCAAATCGAAAGTAACACTCTGTCGTTCCATGAAATACGCTCTGTTTTTAGTGAATTTGTGAATAGTGGAAAGGACAAACAGTACAGGATTGAACTCGAAAAACTATGGTATTTGTTTTATTTTATATGAACACTATACCAGTACGCTGTAATAATACACATGTTCGTGTGTTTATTCGAAATCATTATTTATTAAATAAATCATGAATTGATCTACATTTCCATGACTGTATTTGTTTTGTTTCCTCATTTTATAAATTAAAACGTTATTCATTAGATGTTTGAGCTCACTAGATGCTATTGTGGCGGATGACACACTCGCGTCGTGTGTAGTGCGGTGTTTTCCTTCAACCATTTGCTTCAAACGTTATCTCCTCCTAAACTGCTAGGCATATTTTCACAAACTTTCACAGTACGAAAAGGGCTTACCCTTTTTGACAACTTTTGGTATGATACAACGTATAGTGGCTCTGTTCGATGTTTTCTCAAATCATGTACTGGAATCAATGTTTGCTACGTTCCAGGGGGGGGGGCAGATTATGTTTATAGACTTATATAGTAAAATATGTGTTTGATCTTTAAAACAACAAGTCCCATAGATGTATAATAATAGAGCCAGAGATGTATAATAATAGAGGTGTAGTATTAAGCATGTAATATCGTAAAGTGGTTAATAAGTTTGTTCATGTTAAACCCATGCGATCAAAGTGTGTTTCGACCCGGCAGGCATATAGTTTTTACCACTTTTATAGCAAGTATATTTTCGTACATAAGGCTTAGATTATACCATTCGACATGATGCATCGTGTAGTGGTCAACAAAATGTGTTCACATTATATCTCCCTTGGGTGTGTGCTATGATTTATAAAGACTTAAGCATGCATTTTTTAATCTCTGTAACTAACGGGTTAACATCTTTATAATATATATTTGACATCAGATGGTTGTCATCCACAAATTTTATTTAAACCATGCAACAGAGGTCACATCAGGCCACTCTCGAATATTAATTTTATTAATATATACACATGTAGCAAATCGAAATTAAAATCTTCTATAAAACGACATGAAACATCGTATAGTGGTCCTCTTCTATTTGTTTTTAAAATCCTACATCAGGGTTCAATATGGGCTACGACCGGGGTGTCATTTTTTATTTAAATGCTCTTTAATGTTGGATTACACTTATTCCAATTCCAATAGGGTCCCATTATAAAACTGCCAACTTTTGAAGCATTTTTTTGGCCTTTTTATATATACAATTTTGCAAGACCGATATCATTTTAAAGATGGATCTGTCTTCTTCCAATAAGTGCAATAAAAAGGTACTATCTCGCAATTTGTTAGAAAGTAAAATTCGCCCGAAGACAATCACTCTCGAAAAACAGAGTTTCCGAAGTGAGATTTCGACAAAGGCACCGTACTTCAATTAACGCACCCCGAACGTTCATCTGTCAACATAGTCAACATAGTCCCCCAATCAAATGCACTAAAATGTTGCAGACACACATACTCATAAGATACATTAAATAACCACAAAAACATGGATTCACTCGCTAAATTGCTTTTAAACCAGAAGAGAATAGGAAATCTTTATAAATAGGCACGGAGGGATACAAAATGATTTTGTTTAATGTATCCTTATACTCTGTGTTTACAACAATCGTGTTACATCGACTATCTCCGGATGGCTCCGGAAGATTTAAGAAATAAATCGTCTGCTGATCCAGAGTGTGGTTACAACTGACTAATCCCTGGGTGATCAAATGGTAAATATATAATAATAGCAGCAAAACTGGGAATGTTGGGTAATATTTGGTATGTGACATCGTATAGTGGTGACTTACCGAGTTTATTAAAATCATGCCCCTGGTGTCTGAGCAAGTCAAACATGCTGGATCAAATGATTTATATAGACTTAAAAATAACTTATTTGACTGATAAATTGCTTAGTTGGCCCGCTTATTTAATTATTATAACGGACGTGAACCAATAAACACTGTACACGGTAAAATATGTAGGATGTACGTGATTTGCGATCATTAACAATTGTTCAATAAAATGAGAATAGCTAGCATGCTAGTTTATAACATTGACTAAATGTAAATTATTTCGTAAATAGCAAGCAACATCCAAGAATTCTTTGTCAACACGTAGTATGATGAAGTCCCAATTACACTCTTGTACTGTGGTTATCACAATTATGTTCTGGAATAAGAAAGCAGTTTTAATATACGAAAAAAATACATAATACGATCACAAAACATTCTTTATCAACGTCTTCATTTCGTCGCAACTTTACAGAAATAGGAAATAATATACTGACCTTGAAATGAAAATCACAATAAGAAAATAGTTCCTTTTTCTATTAAACTTCCTTCAAGATGTTGTGTCGAAGTTGCGTTACAAGGATGTAAATGCACTATCATAATTTGTAAGTCGCAGTATGCGATTTAACGTAAGAATATAGATAAAATACTTGATATTTCTGTAATTGTTTACCTTACCAAATCACAAATTTAATTATGGTGGTCAGTCTTTGTTTTTGGTTTGTCGTCGTGTTTTGTGAAAATTAGGGCCTATCGTGTGTGGTGCGGCGACAACATTTAAATAGATACCATCTTGAGTCCATAGTTTTACCTCAATTGTGATTTAACTTTGTCATAATGATTATCTAACAATATCTATGTGAAATTCGCATTTGGGATAGATGGAGTAAAAAACTAATAAACGAGCTTTAATCTAAAAAAAATGTTTCCACTCTTAGACCACATGAAGGATTCCTTCTTGATGAGTCTTCATTGATTCAATTTAAGAATGTTTATATTGCCAATATATATAAGCCATGATTAAATTTGTGTCCACAGTTTTTTCGAATGATAGGTCACCTGGTCAAACATTAGAAACAAATACACATAAAGAAACAGAACTTATCAACTTAGATGGCTCATGTGTAGGATAGTTACGATAACAATTAATCTAATTATTATTATTATAATAATTATTATAACATAATTCCATGTTACTATGAAGGACCATGTAACTTTATGTCCATTATATGCATGCTATCTTTAAATACTGTTGTATAACACTACTGCAATTACCCATAATCAATCAACAAATACAACAGCAAGCGCACGAAATAAATGTACGCATCATGTAATGATCTATGTGTTAACCTACTGGCTTTTTTATCACGGTTCACGACATCTTTACTATCGTTCAACGTGATGCTCTGCTTGTTAGGGTAGCTGGGAACCAAGAGGAGATACACGACATGGAAATGTGACAAATTTCTAATTATTTATCCAAACATCATCACACTGTTTCTTCAATTCATGATCATTATTGACATGGATTATGGACGTGTATATGTTAAATCAGCAAGTTAAAGTGTTATTATTGAAGGCAAAACAAAAATGCGTGTTAAGCGTGATATTGCCAAATGTTAAATTATGTCAGACAATAAGTCAGTGATTTGATTGGTGATACTTTACGTCGAACTAGTGAACAATATTTTGTATCACCTTAATGTAAAAAAATAAATGTTAGTTCATGTATTGCAATCCTACATTTTACATTCACCTTTTCAGAAATTGGCATGAATTACCCGCCTCATACATGGATGCCGTTTTTTTAATTGTTTTGCATTTAAATGGTTCTGAAAGATGCAATATGTTGATTTATACGACGAGAGGATTGTGGCCATAGTATATTACCAATCACAAGTACTGGTAATTACATTGATATAATGGTTAGTTTGTACCCAGTTTACAGTCTACCATCAGTTGATAGTTGACATAAAACTTCTCCCCCAAAACATTTCTTGAAATACCTGTATGGGAGAACACGGTTTGATTCGTCAGATTGCACCGAAAGATTATACTTTTGAGATGCCAATCAAATACCATGTTTCGTATATGGTATTGTCCTTTATTAGAAAGTTCTTAATTAAGAATGTTGTCATTCTTGTTTTATTCAAACCAATTTAATTATGCAGAATTTAGTGAAATTTAAATGACAAACATTATTATTCAGTGCATTGTTATTCTCTCCTGTTAATTTAGCTAACTTGGTGGACCGGCGGTCACGTTTTTCAAGTGAAACACACAGAATCATGTAAATATTTCAGTTTAGTTTGCAATGTTCATCAAACAGAATTTGGGAGGTCACGAGTTCGATCCCCACAGTGGGAGGGTTCTTTAAATATCCCCCAAAGACTGTAAGTAATGGTTCTAGTCCCAGGAGACGGAATCGAGAGAGCGTTTCAAATAAGCCTAAGGCTTTCGAAACAATCGAGCTAAAGTAAATAAGTTTAAACTAAAAAAATAAATAAGATCTCTTTATTTGTTCAGGTTATTGGTGTGATTATAATTAAATTTTAGCTGGTGCGACCTATCATTTTGTCAAACTTCAAAACAAGCAGAGAACATGTCATTAATATATATTTACAGACAGCCAACCAATGCATGATAGTAGCTGCTATAGATTTTGGTACAACCTATTCCGGCTGGGCGTTCTCCTTCAAGCATGAGTACGAAAGTGACCCGACTAAAATTTTCACCAATATTTGGACCGCCTCGCAACTGTCATCTTACAAAGGTATAATGTGTAAAATGTTCAAGACATTGCGCAATCATATGTTTTGCGTATGTGCGATCATTGGAAATAAGAATCGTCTTATTATAATGAATACAAACGATTTAATAGTTAAACTTGATTAAAGACCTGATGATGTATGGTCGCTTAATGGGTCAGACAATAATGTTTATGCTATTGTATGCTTATGTATAAGCTTTATTTTGGATAAACAAATCTCAGTGTGCTAATGTTTTACGACCTCGAAACTGAATGTTATCGGGAACATTTTGTATTTTATGTATACAGTGTAGATGTTTCAGCTCTAATATCGATAATCTCAGATGAAATATTTGGACATTTTCCTTATATAAACCCCACACGTATTTTATTTAACCGTTAAAATCGTTCACATGTTAAACTCGAGTACAACCAACACTGATCATACAGTTGCAAGCAATAGAAGATAACAGCGAATTTAGCATAAAGTACACAATCAAAGAAATTGAACAACGCGCGACGGAATCAGGGTCGGTAATGGCGAAAGATAAATTATTGAGCATACACACGGAACACGTATTCTTATATTGCGAACGTTAACAACACGAAGGTTTTTTAACTGGAAAATCGAGACAGTCAAATTGTATTACCATACATTTTCGTTCTGCGATCAAANAAGTCATTAAACGGTAGATAAACAGCACCTGTATGCACATTAAACATTTTTCAATCGGTTACAATACCTATTGTTATCGACAAAGTATGATAAACACCATTTTATCCCCTCTTTCGATCCGCGAGTACAAAATCTTAACAGAAAAAAATCTATTTTGACTGAAACCCTTTGATGACGTCAGAGATTTTGTAACACAAAATACGATTGGTCGGTTTTCATCCATTTCTCACTCACCTTTTTACAGAGAGACTCGGAAAATTTCGCCCAACCAATAAAAAGACCCGTAGCAAACGCATGCTAACACATTGCTGTATTGAATGACGTCAGAGGATTCCCGATACTTTCTTCAAAAATAAACCTCTTGGTTGTTTATTTACAAATCGGAACGAAAAACACTTTTGATGGTGTGTGAATTACTATAACATGTATTGATATCGATTCATTAATGTTTATTGAACGGGAAATAACCGTTTAAATGAAGAACAGTCATGTTATCTTTGTGTTTCTGCTGTTTGAAACGATCGGAAATTGAAGCTAATTTGGACACACTTGTGACCGACCAAAAAATTGTACTGTGAGTGTTAACTTCTGAGGGCTGGTATCGAAATACTGTTGGATCAATGGTACTGATGTTAATATGTCCTGCTAAATTATTTTTATAAGTTTTCGAAAACAACTGATTCGTTAAAAATTGTTCGAGTTACATGGTTTACAGTAAAGATGGTATAGTTTTACGGTAAACGAAGTTGAACTCCTTGTCTCTATTATAGCATATATAAAAAAATGGGCTTCCCTCCTGTGAATAGAATGTGCATGTACTTTGTTACAAAGGTCCAACGTGTATTCTCATCCAACCGGACGGACAAACAATAGAAGCGTTTGGATATGAAGCAGAGAATCGGTACAGCGAAATTTGTGCCGAGGGCAACCAGAATGCCTACTATTATTTCCGACGATTCAAAATGCTCCTTTGGGGCACGGTTAGTAAATGTATTATCTTATTAATAAATATGTAATGTTTTTAATGTATATGGTTTATAATATGATGATTGTAGGACAATAATAAACAGAAGACTATCGAAGAAACAGTTTCAAAATGTGTGAGTGAACTTTATATATGCATATACATATATTTTTTTAAAGAGTTAGATTATATCAAAGATGCATACAGCTGAGATAGTTTTGACGGTAAAGCTGCTTGTATTTTGGAAGTTATTGCAATAACGAATGAATCATTATTATAAGTTTACATGCAGGGCGAAATTTCGTCTGATATTACCAAGGACACGAGAATCAAAGATGTATCTGGCAAGGAATTACAGGCGTTATTGGTGTTTTCTCTTTCGATCAAGTAAGAACATAAAAACAAACGTTGTTTTTATTCGATAAATATCGCCGCGCTACCTAATACGCACAAACATTCGATAACAAAATATATTTATGTTTCTACATTGCACTTAGTCACATTTACAGGTTTATGAAAGACAAGATGATGCAAACATCGAACAAGCAGTTAGGGGCTAACAAATTAGAGGAGAAAGATTTCCACTGGGTCCTGACAGTGCCTGCCATCTGGAATGACAAGGCGAAACATTTCATGAGACTGGCAGCTGAGAAGGTATCAGTATATAGAAATTATGGCGTCAATACACAGTATTTGTAAAAACATTTGTTACCAGTCGCCTGTCTTTTATTTTAGGCAAAGTGACCAATTGCCTATACATAACAGGACAAATAATAAAAAACAATAATTTATGGTGTATACGTATATGCAGAGTTTCTACACGTGGTATCTTGACCACGATTTTGATGTGTCATAAAATGGTTTTCTAAAATATCGATTCCAATAAATGAACATTAGTACCGACTTATGAAACGATACATAGTAATGCAGATAACGCTTTTATAAAATTTTGTTCTTAAAGTGTGGTATTCCTGGTGAACGGCTAAGCATCGCTTTAGAACCAGAAGCAGCATCGCTGTATTGTAAACATTTAAAAGTCGATAAACAAACACTCAAAGAAAACACACTGGCAGCTTTTCATGAAGGAAAGACGTATATGGTACTCGACGCAGGAGGTAAACATTTAAGATATTGACAGAAACATGAATAGGTCGGATATATATTTGTTTGTACGTTTAATACATCCACATAACCAAAATATCACATGTATAATGTGTGTATATAATTTCTAACCAAATTGCTTATGTGTCCACACAAGGCGGAACTGTCGACATCACAATACATGAGGTGTGTCACGGTGGAGGACTAAAAGAAGTGGACAAAGCAAGTGGTGGGGCCTGGGGAGGTACTACGGTTGATGAAGCCTTTATTCAGTTCCTCGAGAAAGTAGTAGGTAAATATAGTTAGTGTATTTATATGTAATTCTTCGTTGCAATTATCAATCATAGTTATTGACTTCAATGCTAATGAAACTGTTAATATCGCAAAGGTGAAGCAGTTATCCAGCGTTTTAAAGAAGAACATATGGAAGATTATTTAGAATTGATGAGAGATTTTGAATCAAAGAAAAGGAATGTGGATGCAGATACTGACAACCTTGTGACATTGAGAGTACCAATGCAGTTGTGTGACTTGGTCGCGGAAATGAAGTCAATTCCACTCAGAAACTTGATAAACACTTCAAGTTATTCAGGACAGGTCAGCTAACGAATATTTGTATCAAAATATATATAACTATAGGAATAATAAAAAGGAGATAAATTATTATTAACACTCGCTAGTCTTTTATTTAAGGTAAGTAACCCGTTGCCACAACAATACATACAACACGACATAGAACATATAAATGATTAAAGCTGTGGTCGCCGCCCTGGTGTTTTTGAATCGACTGTTCTAGGGTGGTGAACCCAGTTTTGTTCATGTGTGTGCGTGTGTTATATACGTGTATTTCTTGTCTAGTATTTGTCTTGTGTCTCACTGCTGTGACATTGGTTCCTTGCCATAAATAAAGGACCGCATAAAATAAGATTGCATGTACAGCTGACGTTTCATTTAACGTGTATTTGGAACGGTCAAGGCAAACCATTGGGACTTTAAATCGATTGTATGGCGCGTAGAACCTCGCACGCACGTACATATAAAAAAATAACCTCGTATTATTGTTTTTCGGATAAATGGTTTAATAAACATAAACACCATAGCTGCAGAATAACAACTTTATGAGGCACGATGAAATGAAATTAATACAACTATAAACATAATTCGATAAAATAAATAAAAATATCAATCGAACTAAATAAAAGATGTATGAGTATTNTAGTAGTAGTAGTAGTAGTAGTAGTAGTAGTATTATTATTATTATGATTATAATGATTATTATTATTATTATTATTATTATTATTAGTATTAATATTATTATTATTACAGGTAGAACTTAAGAATGACAAAATGCGTATCAAGTCTGCCATTTTCCGGTCATTCTTTGATCCATCAATCCAGAGCATCGTCAATCATGTTGAAGAGCTGCTAAAAAAGCCAGAAAACAGCGCAGTTGAGGCCATTCTTATGGTTGGCGGCTACTCAGAGTCTCCACTTCTTCAAGAAACAGTCAGAAGAAGGTTTACAAAACTAACCATGATAACGCCGGGCGATGCAGGCTTGGCTGTACTGAAAGGAGCTGTCATCTTTGGTCATGAACCAATTGTAATTAAGGAAAGGGTGGCCAAATATACATATGGAATTGAGGCTGGGGTGATCCTTTTTGGACTCCGTATCCCTGGCATATTTTCAAAATTAGTTTCTAAAGGACAAAAATTGGTTGTAGGAGAACCTCAAAAAGAAGAAACGTATACCCCTACCCGCGAAGATCAAACTGAGGCTTTGGTCAAGATATATGTAACTCGTGATGAAAACCCAGGAAGTGTTCTTGAGCCCGGCTGTGAAATGATTGGCAGTTTCAACGTACCTCTTTCAGGATCTGGTCTTGACAGGAGAATGACAGCAAAAATGATATTTGGTGGAACAGAAATGGAAGTTGTTTGCGTTGACATAAGCACGGGAAAGGAAACGCGCATGCGAGTTAATTTTTTGCAGTAATTAAATGTTAAATGTAATGACTTACATGAAAATGTATAAATTATAGTTACATGGACATATCAGAAAAAACAGGAGTACAAAAAAAACAATAGTGATGACGTTTTTCTCTATTTAAAGTCAGATAGCATTAGGCTTGTTATGACTATTAATACATATGTTCCATGATTTTATAATGCTACTTCCCCGTTTGTTCTATGCTTATTGTGCGCTTATTTCTTATGCTTATTTAATCTTTAAAATTTCCTACACTTTGTAACGACTTTTTATACTTCCCTAGATAAAACACAGTTATAAGACATATTTAAAAGTGAGTTCAATGATATAACAATGATAAAAATATATTATACAGACTATATATACCTGTTGTTTTTTGTTGTTGCAAAACTGAGAAAAAATATTAAACAACTTTCATCCTATGTTTGTAATGATGTTACATTCACCATATATGTTTAGAATATAACTACATCTCTATAATCTTTAAGAGAAATTCAATTAGATATTTTCAAAAACGATGTGATCTTAATAAAGATAGTATTGAATTGTATATTCAGATTTAAAATATACTATAAACATAGCAACATAAACAAAATACTTCTCTCGTAACTTAACGAAAATTTGTTCAATAACTAGTTGTTTAAAGCCACACACCTTGAAATGAAGTACATGTAAATCAATACATATAGTTACAATTTGAAAGTGTGCAAAATATTCATTAAATCTATCGCCTAGTAAGCAAGCAATTCATTATTTTTCAACCGGGAATTAGCGCTTTTAAAACCGAAAGTAGGATTTCAATATTATACGTCCATTTCGACAAACGCGATTATTTTTAAGTTTTAAAGCGCAAAAAAGACGGATTTCTACCTTGTAACCACCAGATATATTCGTATTGGCATGGATAAAATATGTTTCTTCTATATACTTAAATTTACTATGCCAAATAAGGTGTGTGGCTTTAAGATGTTGTTACATCCCACCATATATGCATAGCATTTAACTTCTTCTATATAACTTTTACTATAACAATTGAGAAACTTAATTCAGTATTTGAAAAATATATTGTCTTCATAATTAAGGAAATGTATTTTGTGTGAAATTTGTACTGTACCATATACATAACATGTAATACTTTTATATAACCTGTAAGAGTAAATAAGCTCAATACTTAGCTAAAAAGGTAAGTACTCGTGATTTCATTTAAAATTTATTTCTGTATGATTACAGATGTCATATTTGATTGTACTAAACTTATATGTTATACACGTATAGTTTTATGTAAATAAGCCTTATACATTTAATAAATCGTTAGCTTTGCGATCTAATTACTCCGTAATTTATTTATTGTTTCCTAAAAAGTTAGTTTTTACAGCTATACCATTGTACACACTAGCAAACTTTTTTAGAAATTAAGTGTATTTTTTGCATTGCTGTCTCATTGTAGTTGAATTATATCCAATTGTGGGTGAAGTTGTTTGTACATTTGAAATGGTAAAATAATCAGTAGTTGAAAACTTTATAATGTTTTATGTCAAAGCAGTGAGAATTAATTTCATTTGTTCAGACCTTAAAACTATTCTACAAAATGTTAAGTGAAAATGTATGCACTATTATAGGCAAATATTAATACAGCGCAAATCACTACAAATGTTTGAGTGTCTTGTCTTGCACATACTCTGACTCTTATATCTTTATCAGAGATAAATATCAAATATAAAAATGTTGAATATGTAGTAAAATGCTTATATTGGCACCCTTAAAAATGTAAAAAGAATATTTGGCAATATATATAACACTATTGACTGCATATGGGGGAAAAAACATTATTTTTTTAATTAAAAAGTGTTAGTCCTATTCGTTTTTGCTACTGAACATGGTTTTCGTGTATATATTTGTATGTACAGACACTGTAGCCGGTGTTCTTTTCTTCTTGTTTCTTTGTTTTAATTCCTGTTTTCAAGAAATTTAAGTTTTTTTTATAAGATTTGTCTGTTTTATATGCCAATGACAATATACTGCACGTTATTTAATGGAGAATCATTCATGTTTTACTGTCAAACACAGATCCTATTTTGTGTACTCCTTTGTAATGACTGAGCTTCGCATTAGTTCATGTTTTCCTAATAACTGTAATGGGTTAAATGACCGTATACAAAGATTTGATGTAATGACTTATATATAGTATTTTGATTTAGTATTTTGTATATTAGGTAATTAGTTTTATGTGGCAAATCAGTAATCTCTAACGTATGTTATCAATATAGCTTTCTTGATAAGAAATACGGTCCTAAATAATGATAATAATAAATTATGTTACCGCCTCGATAGTGCTTACGTATTCTTACCATCGATTGTGTTAATTGTTTTTTTAATGACTATTTTATTTTATATAATGTTAATTTGTTCTACGTATTGGTGATGGAAGATACTGTGTATATTTAAATAGGAAAACGATCTACTGTTGTTTAAGTCTGAATAAACTGTTTGTCTGTCATGTAACTTTGTCTGTCATGTCACTTTTGCAACAGTAACGTCCATTATTGATTTAATATTTTTCTTTGTAAGTGAACGGATAAAGACACGCCAGTTTTGCAAATTCTAGCCTTATGCACGTTCACGTCTAGTGCAGCACAATATTAAGCACGCCATAAAGTCTTTCTTGAAATCACCTCGTAATGAGATTGCCAACTATACATCTGGACATTTTAATATCAGCTATGAAAACTTTCAAACAATCCAATTCCGTTAATCAAACCATGACTTGCCGTGTTGCAAGATAGAAGTATGTTCCTTCATACCAAAAGCTGCGCTGACAAATGACAATAATAGCATAGACTATTTGACATATTCTCATTAAGATTACAATTATACAGGTTAAAACCAGCTTGAAACCAGTAGTAGATTGACAATTTTGTGCTCCGGGAGCTAGGTTTTTGAGGGATGGTTCAGAAGTTTTAAAGATCCCCATTACTTTTATAATAAATTCATTTATTTCTGAAGGTATTGTTCCTGATGATTTAAAACACGCTAGGGTTAAACCTTTACATTTGTATACATACAGTTGTATGCCCCGCAAAAATGACCATTTCTTAAACGCACATTGCATTTAAAAACCTTCATTATCTCAAAATTATTCACGGTGATCCCCCTTTTTTATTATATATTTATTTCAGATACAGATCCATTAATCACCAAACAAAAAATTATAGCATTCCGGATATTTTGAAAATGTTCACGAAACGATCGAACATCCTTAAGTATTTTTTCAAAAATTCTAAAAAAGGCTGTATATACTCAACTTGAATCTTACTTGGTTACAAATAATATTATCTATGATCACCACTCAGGTTTTAGAAAATCATACTCTACTGAAAGTTGTCTAATTAATCTCCTTGATACTATTAAAATGAATACTTCTAAAGGCCTGTACACAGGGATAATAATGCTTGACCTCCAGAAGGCATTTGACACTGTCAATAATGACATTCTATTCAGGAAGCTAGAGTTAATGGGTGTTCTGTCAATTCCATGGTTTAAGTCATACCTGACGGATAGAAGCCAAGTGGTAAACATAGGTAAAACAACTTCAACCCCTCTTCAAGTCACTTGTGGGATGCCTCATGGTAGACTGGTAGAATACTTGGCCCTCTGCTTTTTAATGTTACGTTAATGACATGGTCACTAGCATTAATAATGATAGTAAACTTATTTTGTAAGCTGATGACAGCACAATATTGTTTAGTCATAAGGACCCTGACTTTATATCTGCCAAACTTTGTAATGTTTTAGAAAAATTGCTCGGACTGGCTGGTAGATTATAAGTTATCCTTGCACTTGGGAGTAACTGAATATATTCTTATCGGCCCAAAACGAAATTTAGGTAAGCAAGGATCTACACAAGTCACTTGTAATGGTCATAAGATAAATAGTACTAAACAAGTTAAGTACTTAGGCATACCAGTGAATTGTTTTTTATCAGGTGAAGCTATTGTACAAAACATTATCTCTTAGGTCAATGGTACATGTAAACTTAAATGTTTGTATAGATATAATAGATTTTAACACACGTAAAATGTAATCATCTGCACGTTTACAGTGTCTCTTCGATTATTCTTGTTCCTCCTGGTACGAAGGTCTGAATTACCTCCTGGTACGAAGGTCTGAATTAAGGTCTAAAATCTCAACTCCAAATTGTCCAGAACAAGATGATCAGATTTATAAAAGGTTACTCTCAAAGACATTCTATTACTTGGCAGGACTATGTTCATCTGAAAATGTTAAATGTTAGCAATAGAGTAAAACTGCTAAGGCTAAATCACATGCAGTAAGTCTATTATAAGACATGTCCTTCATATCTTAGGGAAAACTTTGTTAATATCTCTAGAGCAACCAATCAATTCAATTTTATTTTAACTAGTGTCCATAATACTTCTTGTAAACAGACTTTCTTATATACTGGACCAAGAGACTGGAACTCTCTTTCCTTGACAATATTTAAGTTGTACAAAATATTGCTATGTTCAAACAATTAGTGAAAAAGCACCTTCTTGAACAACAAGTATCAGAAAGTAAACGTGACTTTTTATTTTATTAATACTATGTTGCAACAATCATCTGTGATAACCATATTAAATTGTGATATTATGCATATAAAGATGAACGCATAATCCCGTTTTGTACCATAATCTTAATTTTTAATTGTTTATGTTGTTTGCTCATATGGTTATGTATCGATGAATCACTTTGCTTTTTCAGTGTGTAATTTATGGACCCCATTCGAACTAAGCTTTCAGCTTAGTGGGTTATCCATAGCTCCTTAGCATTTATGCTCATATGAACCTACTTTAGTTACAAAACTTCCGTATTGTTAAACGTATGCAGACAGCAACAGCGTTTTATTTGATGATCTTAAATTGAAATTTTAAATCAGCCTAGTCTTAATTCTTTGAAATCTGTGATATATTCTATGTCTCATGTGTCATATATTTGTATGTGCTAATGACCTTAAATGTAAATAAATAAATAAAAGTTACGCGCTTCAATTGAAATCAGTGGTTACTTTGTAGCATAAATATTAATTTGATAATAGTCATGACATTCTTTCTTTTTTTTTAATGGTTTTGCATTGTGTGAACAAAATCAGACAAGAGCATGCTATTGAAGACGGTCCACAGGCTGAAGTTTTAACTTCAGTTTAAACTAAAAAAGTGTTGCTGTTGTTTTTTAAAACTCTCCGGCCTCCACATTAGGTTTAAACATACTAGAAATAGTTTTGTCTTTTGCAAAGGGTGATTCAAATGCAAATAAATATCCCCGCTGCTTATTTAAATTGTTTTCAAATAAATGAGACCAATCTTTTATCTTGGATTATATTTAACATACTATATTTAACATTATGATTTCTAACTATCGATCTTCAGAAATAGTGTTATGTCAATATAAACGATGTAAAACAAAAGGTATTTAAATCGCTGATTTCGATATTAAAGCTGGTTTAAGCCATGTCATCTGCAATTGTTTTAACTTCACCGGTCTAGCCGTTTGGGGAGGGAATGAAGGACGACAATACCGAGATCCTCCGCAAGTCAGGTCTGTTGAGGGCTGCTGTGAGTAGCTCATCCAAGGGAATGACCACTCTTTCACATTGTCCATCCAGCTATTCTTTTGACGGCCTGGACGGCGATCTCTCTCTAGTGTGCCCTGGAGCACAGTCTTACACAATGATGTGTGTCTGGTGACGTGTCCAAACAAAGCCAGCTGTCGTCGTTTGACGGTCGCCAGGAGGGTGTCATGTGGGCCAACAAGTGTTGAATCTCAAGTTAAATGTTGGTCTGCTACAAAAAGAGATGGAGGTTTGGTGGTCGTGTAGGGTCTCCTGCATTATCTTCTCAAGGAAAATGTTGAAATGGACGAGGGAGGAAAGACATAAATGACGCTCACGTCCACTGATGTCCTGAAGAAGTCACCCATTTTTCATTGAGAAGAACTGCGCTGCTGGCGTTTCAGAAGAGTTCTCGGATGACTTGCGCCAGCCCTTCGTCAATGTTGAATCCTCTCAGAACCTGCCATAGGTTATCATGCCACCCGCGGTCGATGAAGTTGTGGAAGACCTCACTTTGGTGTTGCATGTGTTTCCCAATGATGACTCTGCAGTTGAAAATATGTCAAAAAGTGCTCCGTCTAGCTCTTTATCCAGCCTGCTCTTCTGCCAGCAGTTCCTCGGCCTTACTTTTCAATCTGTTGAGAATTTTGCTAAGCATTACTTACGTTGATGGCTTATTAGGCTGATGGTGCGGCTATTCAGGCAGAACTTGAGGTTGCCCTTTTTGGTAGGGTGATGACCAGAGACTCGATCCACTTTTTGAGCCTCTTCTTCTTCTCCTGAATCTTTTAACATAGTGCCGTCATTGCTGCAGTCGTTGCCTCTTCCCAGTGCTTAATCAGCTTAGAATGAACATCGTCAACTCCCTGAGATTTCCCTGCCTTCAGCCAGCGCACTGCATTCCTTATAAATTGACTTTCATCATCCGCTTCTGGTCTGGGATCGTTCTGAAGGAGACTTGGGTCCGATCGGAGCGGGTAGTTATAGAGGTCGCTGCAGTATTCAGCAGCCCATCTGTTAAGGACTGCAGCACTCTCGTCAGGAGGTTTCAGTCAGCGCCTGCTTTAACACTGGTCTTGGGCTAACTTGGCTTCGTTATTGTCTTAATGTTGCTGTATGCCTTCTTACTGCTGTCTGTGGTCATCTCTTTGTCAATTGTGTTCAATTGCTCCTCAATCCACTACTCATTGATCTCTTTTATCTTCTTCCTCTCCTCCTTGCTCGCTTTCTGGTACTCTGTCCATGAGTCCTGGCAGGTGTACTTCTCATGATTCAGCTTTCGTATTTTGTCGCAGAGATCCATGATATCGGTCGCAACCCATGGCTTATTCTTCATCTTCTCTCTTCCAAGAATTAATTCGGCCGATTACAGCAAGACTTCCATGATGTTGTAGGTCATTGCGTCGACGTCACTGTATAGGATTTTAAGGGCTGCAAACTTGCCATCTGTGCTTGAAATGCCTCTGCGATATCTGGAGAGTTCAGTTCCTACAAGTCAAATATAATGCGAATGTTCTTGGTGATGCGCTTGTTCTTTAACTTCAGCTTGATAGTGGTGAGAACTAAGTCGTGGTCACTGCCGATGTCTGCGCGGGAAAACGTTCTTGTGTTCGCCTGTTTGATGCTGGACTGTTGCGGCGCCAGTGTGAAATCGATCTCGTTGTGGAAACGTCCAATTGGAGCATGCCAGGTAACGGTACTTAAGGTTTGTGTGGGTGCAGCATGTTGGCCAGGGTGAGTGTGTGGCTTATACCGAATTTACCTACTGTCCCTTACCAGTCTTGGTAGGCGTCTCTCCCAACCTTGGCGTTTTAGTCGCCTTGGATAATGAGATGGTCTTTCTTCGGGACATTTGCTTTCATGCGCTTCATAAAACTGATCAATCTTTTCGTCTTCGTAGTTTGCTGTATGAACGCAGACCTGGAATATGGTGATGTTGCAAGGTCTCGCTGAGATACGAATGTAGATGAGCCTGTTGGAGATCGGGTGCAAGTGATGACGCTATTGACTACCTACTTCATAAAAATGAAAGCAATCCCATGACAATGGTTAGAATCCTCCGCGCTGAACCATATTATTGTGTCTGTTGATGTTTTACCAAAGCCTAGCCACCTGACACCGGCTAGTCTGATAATGTCCCAGCGGTAGCGCTTTAGCTTGTGCGTCAGTTCATGAATCTTTATTGACAACTTGAATGATGTCCTAGCTTCAGTAGCTAACTTGTAGCATCCACCCTGGAGACTGGCAGTAGAGTGCGCGATCGTTGTTATTCCGGGACCAGACCGATCCGGCTTGGTATTCTGTTGTCTTGTCCTCACCATGACCTTTCAGACGGCTTTTGTCCATCTTGGCGGCGCCTGTCTCCTATCCAAGAAGTTGCAGCTGGTCATACGAAACGTGCCAGCCCCACTCACTTCGTTTTGCCCGCCAGCAGGAGCGGTTACCGGATGCGGTTTGGTCAAGGTCCCGGAACCCGAAATGAGAGTTTAGTGTCAGGTGAGAGTAAGTCTCTTAGCCCGTCCTCCAGATAGAGCTGCTGCCAAGCAACACATGTGCAAAAGTCCTATCTCTACGCTGAACACCCCTAACATCCCATTAAACAATAAGCTACACCTTTAATTCAAATGTCAGTGTCGGTGTGTACCTTCGTACTAGTAATTCTGAATACCTATATATGTATAACAATTGACACCGGTAATTTGGATTGATCCTGCTTTAGCAATACGTTTATTTGAACAAACTAACTCCAAAATTCGAACCAAAGAAAAAAATAGACAATAGCGAAACAAAGCAACCGTGATTCAGTAATATACTGCAAGATGATTTACCAGAGTGGAGCCGGTTTATAGAGGCAAACAGACTAGCCAAGTTATACCAAATAACATCAATCAGGCCACATCACCTACTCGTGCAGGAACTATCCCGGCCCTTATCTGATAGTTATGTGAGCCAGTCTGTGACCGACGATGCTCCATGTAGGCGACAGAGCAGTACCAGTTTAACCTAGTCAAAGCGCTGAAGGCACTGAAGTTGTACGTTATTGCATAACATAAGACACAACAAATGTGTCGAAGTTATGTAACTGCTTTTTGAATCGCAAGTTGAAAACAAACACAACCAAAACAAGAGTTGTGTAGAGTTTAGTTACACGCAAATGTCAAGATGTTTCTGAACTGTAAATCATCCTATGGATGTTATAGAGATAACTTAATAACGCCAACAGGCCTCTTATTAGACTTGCTGAACACATAGAAAGCATGATGATAATTGTATCATGAGAACCAGAAAATGCAAAATATCAACCCCAAAGTTCGTGCGCGTTTGGTCAACACAAAAGTTCGTTGAAGTATGACATCTATATAGTGAAACGAAATGGAACATCATCGTCGTTATCATAATTTGACAGCATTATCATCATCTAAATCACCATAATCATTATAATTATAATCATATCTTCACTTTGAACATCATCACCACCATAAAGAACATAAGAATAATCAACAGCATGTTGCTCATGACCAGATTATCATTATTTTAATACCGGTAATTGATCAATAATTATTCGCTTTGTTATGGAAATGTTAGAAATAGTCATGTCTGGTTGCTGAATTAATGCTTTGAAAGATGAGATTAAAACTCTCATTCTGATGATGTATATATTGTAAAATTATAAGTTGATAAGGTCGAAATCATGATAATAATATGATGTCGGTTAATATGATTTCGACGATAAAATATTGAATAGGAAGACGATGGCGATAACGGTGGTGATGGTAGTATGATTTTGTTGTTTATGATGATTATCATAAGGAAATTATGGTGGGAGTGGTATTGTCGTTGTTGCTGTTGTTGTTATTGATATTGATGCTCTGAGACTGATGATTATAATGATGATGGAGGGGGGGGGGATTATGATAAGAATAAACAGGGAAAGTGTTGAGGAGAAAGGTTATGTACCACTGCAATCAACTTTTATTGTATGATCATAAACAATAAACATCGAACACAAACAACGGTGTTAATACCAAAGTCTGGTTAACAGCAAAATGCGTTATTATTGTAAGCATACTTTGAAGTTATACAACGACGTTTAGTTGGCACCAAAGTGTGGGGCAAAAGGACACAATTCAGTTTCATTGTGCTTTTTTTAAGAATAGAAACACTCACAAAAGTTCAATGATTAAATGTTGAAACGTAGATCTACATCATTCACGATCAAATAAAACATTATGAGACTTTAAAATGTCATAAAATGCATAAAAACAAACTTGAAACCATTAATAAGCAAGATAATTATAGAACTGTGTACACTTCTACCAAAACGAAGCATGTGCGAAATCAGTTTTATATAAAACGGTGCGATGTCAACATTCTTTTACAGTCTGACCACGTGACTATCACATATCGTATGGCACTAATTTGAATACATTTACTCCACAGCGACATAACGCAAAAGTTGAAAGTGTTTTCGTAGTGTGTTCTGTTAACTTCGGACATAAGACTCGTTAATAATAAAAAATCCTCTAAACATTTTATTTAACATTACAATTTAAAGCTTAGATAATCTATACTCACTTCAAACCGAACTTCTTTCTTTGCGGTAATGCGGATTGGGTGAGAAACTATTTTTCTTGCGAAACAATGTTTAATACTCACAACGATTTTGAGAAAACGGTATTTACTTTAGTTAAGCACCAAGAACAAATACCAGAGCTTTTAAATGTAGTATGCAACATAAGATAGTGTCTTTGTACTTAGTTTGTTTAAATCATGCCTCAGAGTCAAACGCGTTACGCCAACTCGACAATATTTTAATATACACTTTAATAGCAAAATACTTTTAAAAGTATTCTTCTCTGTAGCGAAATGACTCAATAATGGTATATTTGGCATGTTAAAGTGACAGTTCGCGTAATAGTCGTTGTTTTGCAAATAAATCGTATAACGAGAAATAAACTTAACATAAATTCATTAAAAACTATTTTTGTATCGAGGTTGACATCGAAAACCTGGTAAAAAAAGGTTTTGAATCGATAAAATAATATATAAATGATCATATATACATTCAATAGGCGAAAATTATTGCAGCGTCGCGAGTTTTGCAAATTATATCTATATTAAGCTTTCGCTAAACATTATAAGCATATGGAAGATAAATACATGATTTAGCAAAAACGTACCGTTGCAACTTAGTTTCCTACGGAATCCGGATGAGTCCATGTTGATTGTCGTGTGTCGACCTTCGAGGTCGACGCACGACATTCAAGGGACGCACACCCTGACACTCGATATTTGAAGTCGACATGCGACATTCATGTGACAATCTACTGCTGCTACTTCTGCTCTGCTACTGCTGCTGCTACTGCTGCTGCCGCTGCTACTGCTTGTACTGCTGCTACTTTTGCTACTGCTGCTGCTACTGCTGCTGCTGCTACTGCTTCTACTGATACTACTGCTACTGATGCTACTCCTGCTACTACTGCTACAGCTGCTTCTCCTGCTACTGCTGCTACTGATGCCACTGCTGCTACTGCTGCTGATACTGCTTCTTCTGCTGCTACTGCTTCTAATCCGGGTACTGCTGCTGCTGCTACTGCTGCTGCTAATACTACTGCTACTGCTGCTAATACTGCTTCTTCTGCTTCTGCTCCTACTCCTGCTACTGCTGCTACTGCTGTTACTGTTGCCACTGCTGCTACTGCTGCTGCCGCTGCTACTGCTTCTATTGCTGCTACTTCTGCTACTGCTGCTTCGACTGCAGCAGGCGCTTCTGCTGCTTCTACTGCTGCTTCTTCTGCTACTGCTGCTGCTACTGCTGCTACTGCTGCTGCTGCTTCTGCTTCTACTCCAGTGCTACTGCTACTATTTCTACTACTATTACTACTACTACTACTACTAGTACAACTACTACTACTACTACTACTACAACTACTACTACCACTACTACAGAACCCACTACCACTACCACTACTACCAGTCTCACTACCACTACAACTACTACTACTTCTACTACTTCTACTACTACTACTACTACTACTACTACAACTGCTGCTACAATAGCTACTACTACTACTACTTCTTCTNCTACTAATTCTACTTCTACTACTACAACTACAACTACTACTACTACTACTACTACTACTAATACTACTTCTACTACTACTACTACTACTACTACTGCTACTACTTCTGCTACTTCTGCTACTACTACTACTACTACTACTGCTGCTACTGCTGTTATTGCTACTACTGCTGCTGCTTCTACTGCTACAGCTGGTGCTGCTGCTACTGCTTCTACTTGTGCTACTGCTTCTACTGCTTCTACTGCTGCTGCTGCTTCTGCTGCTACTGCTGTTGCTGCTGATACTGCTACTGCTGCTGCTGATACTGCTACTGCTGATGCTGCTGATGCTGCTGCTTCTGCTGGTACTGCTGGTACTGCTACTACTGCTACTGTTGCTACTGCTGCTACTGCTGCGACTGCTGCTGACGCTGCTACTTCTGTTGCTGCTGCTGCTACTGCTGCTGCTGCTGCTACTTCTGCTACCGCTGCTGCTGTTACTGCTGCTACTGCTGCTGCTGCAACTGCTGCTACTGCTGCGACTGCTGCTTCTGCTGCTACTGCTACCACTACTGCTGCTACTGCTACTTCTGATGCTTCTGCTGCAGCTGCTGCTGCTGCTGCTACTGCTTCTGCTTCTACTGCTGCTGCGCCTACTGCTGCTTCTGCTGCTGCTGGTGCTACTGCTGCTGCTGCTACTGTTGCTGCTGTTACTGCTGCTACGAGATGCCGCAATATTTTAGTTGTAGCTGAAAAAGTTACCATAACACCGTGCTTGCAGTTGAAAAAATTACTCCCACAACGGTCGACATGCGACACCTGAGCGATATTTGCTCGATATAGTGTCTCGCGTCGAATCGTGCGTCAAGCAAATGTCGCGTGTCGACCTAGGTCGACAGTAGACATTTGCGCGACATTTGCCCGATATTGTGTCGAGTGTCATATCGTGCGTCGAGAGAATGTCAGGCGGCGTATCGTGCGTCGAGCAAATGTCGCGTGTCGACCTAGGGAATTTTAGGTCGACAGGCGACATTTGCGCGACATTTGCTCGATATAGTGTCGAGTGTCATATTGCATGTTGCGCGTCGTATCGTGCGTCGCTCAAATGTCGAGTGTCGCGCTCGAAGGTCAACACACGACATTCAAGCGACATTCAAGCGACATTCAAGCGACACTCAATATGATAGTCGACAATTCAGTCGACAGTCAAGATTTTCTGCAATTTTGTTTTTCTAAAACCCAGCGCGATATGCGACACTCAAATCTTGATTGTCGCATGATTGTCGCATGTCGACTTCAAATGTCGAGTGTCATATTGTGCGTCGCTTGAGTGTCGTGCGTCGATCTCGAAGGTCGAAACACGACAATCAACGTGGCCCTATTCGGATTCCGTAGTTTCCGTCTGTATCAGATGTATTTGCATTTGTTCTTACCTTCTTTCCGCTAAATTCGCCCGTATCCGCAATTTTGTTTGTTTTATTCATGATTCGACACGCTTATTCAAACCTAATTAGGTCGTTTTTATACTTTACCGTACTCGACCCCAAAATAAAAATCGCTATATTGTTTGTTTTCGACCGATTTCGATCGGATTTTCAGTGATATCCTCAATAAAAACGTGTTTTCTTACGATTCTGCCCAAATATATATCCGCGAACTGTCACTTCAAATTGCATAGTAATCCTTTACATAGTTTGTTCTTATCATGCCACTGGAGTCAAAATTACCCACCGTAGCAAGCCCGAAGTGTGACATAGCAAAAAAAAACGTTAACATTCTTCTTGAAACCATACGGCTCACTTTATAAGCAACATAACATTTGTAAAACATAAATTGCCCTCAAAAACATTACACGTGTGAGCGGGCTATGACCATTGTGGGCCTCTTGTATTTAAAAGCCGTAAATACGCTCATGTAAAAATCCCAAAATGCACACGATCACTTGCTGATCTATATTGTTCATGTTTTCTTATTAAATCAACCGGAAACGTTTGACAGCGACATATTTACACACAAACACAGTGCGAAGGATGAGTTTGTCGGACAAGGGAAAACCATTTACTCTGCTTACTCACGTCATTAAAGCAAACAAAAACGGCCCATTGGGAATCGCACTCGTATTTTCAGAGCTAAGCACTACGAAACTATTAAATACTTTTTATATCAATTTCTTACTTCCTTCATCAACTTAATTAAAGTTATATTTTTTCTTAATGCTGATATAATGGTGTATTAGCAAACTTAAATGTATCAGTGAATTGCTATTGAATCGTGCCTCATTTTACATGTTATTTGCGATATCATCAAGGAATGAGACATACATGAAAATGACTACACACATTGCTTACGTTTGTATTCATGATCGTTAATTTTAAACGAATTTCCAATGAACGACATTGAATTTCAAAAATCAATATGGGTATTCCAAACTACTTCGTTGGCCCATGTTGTCCAATATATCACTAAGTTTAATGTGAGATAAAAAGAACGGAAGTAATCTGTGTGAGCTATTAAATTCAAGCATTAGGTAAGTCTTAAAGTGCGTTATCAAACACGAAGTAATTAAGTACCTTAAAAGGATTTCTTCAGATAAAATGTTACATACGTAGAAATATAGAGAAATTATGAAAACATGATCGATTAATGACATAATTATGGATTTGTTAAGCACACTTACTTTCGATTTCCCTTATGTTGTTCAATCAGCAAGTACTAAAGTCTAAGCGGAATATTTATTTCACTGTGTATGGGAAATATTGCACTTTATAGTAATCAACACCGCATTTCATAAACACTTGCATAGTGTTTAACTTAATAAAACAAATAACCAGGTCAGAGGTTATAAATTGCAAGCTGTTGTGTGTCATAAAATTATATTTCTTTTATTAAATGGGCCTATTGATTTATCAAGTATGCGTTTATAAGTTTACTCTGTGTATAATGGCAATGTTAACTGTGTTGATGGCTGACAAAGTGTAAGATATTGTACTACATGTATATATATATATATAT
>VMBQ01000804.1:0-76024 GCA_007657795.1 Dreissena rostriformis
CTTATCCATATATATACTCATACCAAGTTTCAATGAAATCCACAAAAGCACTTTCAAGATATGGCTCAGGACACAGAAGTGCCGGAAGGACAGACGGACGGACAACGCCAAAACAATATCCCTCCGCCTTTGGCAAGGGATAAAAATGGCGGGAGGGGTAAGGTGCGTGAAAAAGGGCAGGATGACCTATTCGTGAACATGCGTTGGATGTTTAACTTTATACTTTGTTTGTGACTTACTTACGCTGTTGCCATTAAGGTTCTTATATTCAATCATCCATTAAGCATTATTCCATGAGGTATGTTCTTTGTTAAATATAATTTCATTTTATTTTTCAAGTAATACTATTGTCAATAGCTAATAAAAACATGTTGGTGTTTCTGTATTTAGCAGAACATTGACAAATAAAAAGGGTAAGACATATTTTAACAGGGTGGGGCATAACAAAAGAAATGGGGCCCCCCTGCTATTCAGCTTTGGAAAAATACCTATATGATATCTCATTTGATAAAAGTGAAACTGTATGTATACTGCATAGTGTTATTTAAAGAAATGAAAAGTATTTAATAGGGTAATAACTAAAAAACACATCAACCGCAAATGAAATGCAGAAAAATATACAATTTTGATTTTTCTAGAACTGGTATGTAGAATAAAAATGCCCTAAAATTCATTAAAATCTGTACTTTAGTGTACTACAGTAACATACTGTCAAACAAATATTATTAATTGGGCACTCATTTTCGTGGATTTTCGTGTGTCTGCCAAATCACGAAATCAAATGTTAAACAATCGCTTATGTTCAAATTTTTATATCTGACATTATAAAATAATCCACGAATCTATGATCCAACCAAAATGCCCGATTTATGAATCCACAAAATACCATGTCAATGAAATTAAATGCCGCAGTATTACAAAAAGAGTCCATACCTCTTGGTTCATCTTCTTCACCTGTCCATAGCGCACCTTGAGCCTGCGCGCCTGGTAGTCAAGGCAATTGGAGCACGACACGAGCTCACGGAATGCACCCGAGCCTGGAAACCATGCCTCCAGATCAAACTTCTTTGCCGCAGCGTTGTTCAGTGCACCTAGTGGGGGAACACAGTCATCAGAATGTGGCAACTTATTTAAGAAATTACCGTTCTATTTCAAAGCCAATCATTTATGTTTATGAAACTGAATGAAAAGGAAAAATGGTTGAAGTCCCAGCAAAATATTCTATACATAAACTAGAACAAAAATACTGTATTAACCCTTTGAGCGCTGGAACCGGATTTTGAAGGCCTTTGCAAACAGTTTGGATCCAGATGAGACGCCAGACGCCACAGAACGTGGCGTCTCATCAGGATCCAAACTGTTTGCTATTCTGATAGTATTTTTGGAAAAAAAAAATCGAAGAAAATGCTAATTTTAGAAATTTAGCAGACAACATTTTAGCAGACGACAAATTTCCCAGCATGCAAAGGGTTAATGCTGTTCTCAATACATCTCTTCCCAGTAGATTTTTCACCATTTTTATAATGATGCTGAAGCCCTTTTGATTGAAAAAAATCTAAATTATGAAATTAAGATTTTTTTGGTTGTATATTTTTTTACAAGTGCTATACAATTTATAACATTAATATTTTTATACTTCAGAATTATGCTAAGGTTAAAATCATAGGGAGATGAACTGCATTTTAAATATAAAAAAGCTATTGAAAATATCATTTGGGAGTTTAAGGAAGTCTTTTTTGAAAAATATATACTTTTTTAGATTGGGTATTGGGACTAATTTCAGACCTTAATTTGACTTAAAAAGAATGGGGAATTATTTCACCCAATAATTTGACTAAAAATACACTGCTACTACCTGACACAATGTTCACTATCCTGTATGGAATGCCCAGTGCTTTATTGAAGGCCTCTGCATTGCCCACCATTTCCTCAAACATCTCCCAGGACATGTTCTCGTGTGGCGAGGTCAACACAAACTGCTCTATCTGAAAACGGAAAAGGAATGTGGGTGTTCAAGTTGATCAAATTTGATTAGAGAAAAACATGAGCAGTTTGTTGGAAACATGACCAGTTAGATGGAAACATGACCAGTTAGTTGGAAACATAACCAGTAAGTTGGAAACATGACCAGTAAGTTGGAAACATGACCAGTTAGTTGGAAACATGACCAGTTAGTTGGAAACATAAAACATGAGCAGTTAGTTGAAAACATGACCAGTTAGTTGGAAACATGACCAGTTAGTTGGAAACATGACCTGTTAGTTGGAAACATAAAACATGAGCAGTTATTTGGAAACATGAGCAGTTAGTTGGAAACATGGGCAGTTAGTTGGAAACATGGGCAGTTAGTTGGAAACATGACCAGTAAGTTGGAAACATGACCAGTTAGTTGGAAACATGACCAGTAAGTTGGAAACATGACCAGTTGGTTGGAAACATGACCAGTAAGTTGGAAACATGACCAGTTAGTTGGAAACATGACCAGTTAGTTGGAAACATTTTGCTAAGAAGTTTAATCTCTCAGCAATTATGTATGTACTGGGGCTTGGGGCTTGAATAATGGGTAATTTAAGAAACAAAACTAGTAGGTCATAGCCTGATACCGCAAACTTTGACCTACAAGTTTTGTTTTTATTATTACATGGCTTTCTACCGACTATTTATCCATTAAGATTTTATATCCTTTTTCCTCCAAAGGTGTCCAAACAGGGTAATAAGAGACCAAACTTTCTGCATTTATGGTATTTTGCGTTTAAATGAAATCTCTTCTTAGCGAAAATCCATTTTAGGCAGAAAGTGTTGTCCTAGATTGCGGACTGCACAGGCTAATCTAGGGCAACACTTTTTGCAAATGCATTAAGCCCAGTTTTCCAAGAACGTCTCTCAATAAAATCTGAAACCTCTGCGTACCTTCTCAAACTGGTGCACACGGAAGATGCCGCGTGTGTCACGGCCGTGTGAGCCGACCTCCTGTCTGAAGCACGTGGAGATGCCCGAGTACTTGATGGGCAGGTTCCCCGTGGGTATCCACTCGTCGCGGTGGAACGCCGCTATGGGCTGCTCCGACGTGGCTATCAGGTACTTCACGTCCTCACTGCCATCTTCCTTGTTTTCGCTGCCCTTACCTACAACCTGGAAATCAAGAGAGGTAGGATAGGGATTTTTTTTTCCTTCTTTATAAAGTACCCGTGAAAGGCACTTTCTCAATTGAGGAAAAATTACCAAATTCCCGATTGCCATCTGAAAAATTACAGAAGGTATTATTTGTTTGTTTATTTGAGCCCTGTTCAGGGACAAAAGGGCTTAATGCATGTTTGAAAAGTGTCATCCCAGATAAGCCTGTGCAGTCCCCATTTGCTTATCTGGGACAACACTTAACGCCTAAAGTGCATTTAGACTTCCCTTAAACGAAAAATTCCACACTTGCGAAGTTTTGTTTGGTAATATTGTTTTAGAATTTTGTTCATACCCAGAGGTTGTCAAAACAGCATAATAACGCTGATTAACTCTTAAATAAGTTATATTTTTCCCTTACTTTTCACATACTTTAGAACTTGATTTTACACAGAGTTTCGTTTCCATTTTTTTTTTCAAAACTGACTTTACAGTGCAATTTCCCACGGCATTTGTCAACCCTGTCATTGCTATACCTTGCACAACTCTTAATTGATTTTCTTAAACCATGAAAGAATGAACCTTTTTTGATATTACTCAATATTTGTTTCAGCGCTTCACCCTGTGCAATGATTTTAAGTCACGTAAGGCCCAACGTAAACAAAACTGTTCATTAACACAATAAAATATATTTTGTTGGCACTGTAAATTGAATTTATCAACATGTGATGTACCGGTATGTCTTTCTACCAAGAAGAGGCTCAAAATTGATGACAGTATGTTGACATTGATTTTCATTTGATACCGATATCGTTTGTTAATACCATTTTCAAAAATCACTGTCAAAATTTTTAATCATTGTCAACATTTGCTAGTTTTTTTAATGGGGCCTAGGCCAGTATTCACAAAGCTCCAAAGAGAAAATTTCATAAAAAATCTGTAAGTATCTGGCTTTTTCATGCTCAGGTGTTATAAAATTAAAATGTAAAAAAAATAAAAATCACTGAAATGAATACTACTGGATCCTTTCGTAAGTAGAAAACATTGACTTCCACAAAGAAAATGTCATCTGAAATTGTATCTTAGGTACAACTTGTGTCAAGATTTCCTTTCAAAGCTTTGTGAATGCCGGCCCTTGACATGTTACCTTGTACAACACTCAAAGTTGGCAACACTGTCATTATATACCTGGTAAAACAATTGTTGATTTTCTTTAACCATGAAAGAGCCAAGCTATATCGATATTACTCAATATTTGTTCAGTTCTTTACCAAAAGCAAATGATTTTAAGTCACATCAGAACCAATGTTCACAAAACATTCATAAACACACGTTACCTTATACAGCTCCTCATCGAACTGCGAGAGCTGTGCCACCTCCTGCATGATCTCCTTGCGCATGAAAAACGGGGTGTACAGTGGCGTGTAGCCCTTCTCGTGCAGCATCTTCAGCGCCAGGTTGATAAGTGCCTGCTCCAGGAACACTGCTGGGCCCTGCAGGGGATACAATCTAGCGTTTAAGCGTAAAACCTAACCTCATAATATGGTAAAAACATGTCGACGTTTGAGTAAATGGTTATCAGAGCGCGTAGGTTCTCAATGGAGGAAATGCAGAAATTTGGTGTTGGAGTTAATATTGGGAAAATGTTCGCTACATTATTCTAAAAAATGCTCACTGAAATTCTCTAGAACAAAGCATACAATTCTCATTAAATTGAAACAAATCCACAACTTTCTTTTTTCTTTTATTTTCATATCATCGATAGGTCAAAAAAAAAACAAACACAAAAACTCTCATGGATCAGTAGATATTACAAAGAGAAATTCAGGAATATAAAAAAAAAATAACGGTCATCATGTGAACTGGAAAACAAGCTAACAAGCTAAGATAATAAGGAATGCAGGGCGTGTGCCGATTTTAACGAATGTGATTCAGTTTCAAGGAAGATAAGACTTGCAGCAGGTCTCTTCACCCTGATTTTTATAATTGATATGTTCATTTTCTTTGTGGCACCTAGTGTGACTTAAAATTATCTGGCTAGTTTGTGTATAGAAAATTTTACAATAAAACGTTTAAAATAAGCAAATAATTATTTAAATCAAGGATAACTATTTAATCATATTGTATGACAAAAAGATTGAATTATACTAAAGTTCAACATGTGTTAACCCTTTCCCGCTCAGAAGCATCGTGAAAATGGCTATATGCAACCAGCAAAAAACCAGAACAGCCTGCGCGTAACTCGCAGGCTGTTCAGGTTTTATGCTGTTTGCTGCTCATCAGTATCTAAGGGTTGGAAATGTAGCGGCCTTTTAAACTTAAATCTAGTAATAATGGTCTTAAATTTAATTAGATTTTCTAAGGGACCACATACCCATCAAAGTGGGTATCTGAGAGGTAAAGGGTTAACATTTCCTTCAGATGCATTATGGTTAGCGGCCCCAGCTGCCTACCTTGAGATAGTATCCTCTGCCCCCTGCTACGGCCGACCCTCTCTGATCATCCGAGCCATCGATCATCACTATCAGGTCCACGTGGGAGTACTTCTTCCTGGCCGCACAGTCCCCAAACGTGCGCTCAACACCATTTTCATCCTATAGAGAAGGAACATTTATTACAATATGTTGTTAAGAATTTATGATAAATGTTAATGTTTTCATGTAACAGAGGATCCAAATAGTTTCCAAAAACCTGTTCAGGGTTTTTTTCTACTTTTTGGGAAGATAGCCCATGGCTTTGGAATTGGGAATTTTATCGGCATTTTCAAGAAATTGGGAAAATAAATTCATTAGCAATTTTTTTTGCGCGAAAAGTCCACTGATTTGGGAAAAAATATTTGATATCAATCTTTCTAATTATTCAAATTAAAAAACAAAATCATTATTATATAATTTGTTTGATGTAATTGAAATAAAACTGAGATAAAATAATCAGGACTCTTCTTTCTAACAAAACAAAAAAATAAATAAAAAAAAATGGGATTTTTTTTGTAAATTTGGGGAAAAAAGTATACTTTTTGCCATTGGGAATATAAAATCGGGCCAAAAAAAAAACCTGCTGTATAGTCACAAATTGTACTAGTACCTGCCATCATTTCCAGAATTGAATAAGGAATATGCAAAATATTATTTCCATAATATTTTTTTACTAAATGTTCATTGCGAAGAAAGTTTCAAACAAGACTGTAACGTTTGCATGATTGTGACGTTCAGGATCAGTTCGAAAACATTGATAACGAACATTTTCAGTCAGACACCTAAAATAATATTTTTTTAAAGCATCAAAAACCAATACAATAATATCCCCCTCCTACAGGCCAACTAGTAGTCTGCGACCTTTTTCATATTCCTCCCCAGTATTTCCTGTCTTTGTAGCAGGTACACCAAATCTGCGGACATAGAAGTTCCATATATGCAACATTTGATACAAATTCTAGTCCGTTTTGGGGTATAGCTTGTTCTTTGTGTGTTTGGATTACGAGATCTTTTGAAAGCTCTCATAGTGGTGTAAGATCAAAACTGTGACTTCCCTAAAACTAGAACAACACGATTTTACTTGAATTTTAGAACATGGAGTTCAGGGCCCNCTGCCATGCTATCCTTGTCTTTCAAGTATTTTTTTAGAAATATAGTTTTAAGAATATTCTTTATTTTTAGACTTAAGATAAAGAATTGTTTGGTGAATACGGACCCAGGACTTTTTCCATAAGAAAAGTAAGGGACTCAGTATCTCTTGCGTCAATTCGTTTTTAATTACGAACAAGGCAAAGTGTTGAAACCCACCTCATCATTGGAGACAATGCATGTCTCGTGGAGAAGGTTTCCAATCTCCTTCAGAGCCTCATTCCTTTCCTTCTCGTGCACGCACAGGGCCTCCTCGTTGAGAGCCATCTGCTCGTCAATGAACACTCGCAGCTTCTTGATCTTCACCACCGTCAACTCCTGCAAGGAAATATATGCAATATGGTCTTCTTTAACAAGCAATTGAAATCAATTTCTTTGTTTTTAATTGTGACCAGATCATGGTAACTTGATAGCACTTAGTTACATGAAGACATGATATTTCTTATAATTCAATTTCTTAAACAAAAAAATGTCAAAAAGAAGAATAAAATTGCAAATAATTATGGCCATAATTTGCAGCCAGTCACTGACATTTATTATTATATAAAATCACAAACAAAAGAATTTTGTTATTAAAGATTATGTTATCTACAGTTATAGCAGACGGAACATAAAGTGTTTCTAATTTTCATCATTAAAACCAAAGCTGAATGGCTTTGTAGTTTACTGTTATATCAAAGTAAATGACTCAGATGTGGCGTACAGCGAGCCTCTCAACAGTGATACTCTCTACGTCGTCAGTGAGGCCTGCTGGCACCGAGTCATCATCCCCAACTGGCTCTTTCTTCTGCAAAAGGACTAATATATATGAGCCTCGCTATGCGAAAAGGTTGTTATTTTGCATGTGCGTAAAGTGTTGTCATAGATTAGCCTGTGCAGTCCGCTGCTTTCCGCTTTTATTGTGTTTTTTCGTTTAAAGAAAGACTCTTCTTGACGAAAATCCAGTTTAGGCGGAAAGTGTCATCCCTGATTAGCCTGTGCGGACTGCACGGGCTTATCTGGGACGACACTTTACACACATTCACTAAACCCCCTTTTCACAGAGTGAGGTTCAAAAATAATATGCATTAACATTATTTTAATGACATGTGTATGACCTACATATATTTTTAATAACATTTTATGATGAAGATAAATAATTTTCTCCATTTTCATGAGTGTGAAACGAGTTGTGAATGGATTATTTATCTTAAGTTTAAGGAATAGCCTTCACTAAGCACACACTCTATTTTGTTTTATACCTAATTGCTGGGAATTCTATTATCTAACTAGAAATGGCGCGGCAGAGGCCGACGTGTATCCCCACACCGAATGTTTGACCTAGNAAATGTTCAATTTCAAACCTAGAAAACATGAGGGGTCGTAAGTGCTTTCCACAGGCCATTTAACGGTCCCTCCCCGGGGCGCTTGAATTTCGAAATCAGAGTCCGCGGGGCCCCTGAAATTTTCCGATTGTTGTACTTTGGCTGTTACTGCAACCAGCCATTCTTAAGATCAAAGAGATATCGACCTTGCCGAAAATTTTGAAAGCCGATTACGATCCTCTGTCAATTACATGTATCGCTTAACCCAACTTAAGCCCGCCTTAAGGCGGATGGTCGCTGTATTGGAAAATCGATATTGCCAAATGAGAGCGCAGGCTTTATAGGAGTGACCGCACACAAAGGCAGGCAATACCTGCTGTTAAATCATGCAGACGACTTGTGACGTACATGTAATTGCCACAGAAATCTTGGCCAGTCTTAGAAGACTGATGACGGCAATCGGCTGTAATCCTCACGGAAATCGTACATTTCATGCATAATACTGTCAAAACATGCATTTGAATCGCAAGTGTTTAAACAAATTATTGTTGAATTTATTAAGCAACAGTTAATGTTTTGTTGAAATCTCAAATGAGCATTATTACATTTGTAATCCGAAACCCACTCCCGAATGTCGACGTTGATGCTTTTGTAATCCGAAACACACTTCCAAATGTAAATGTTAACGCGACGTTAACGTATTTTTCCTTCAAATAAGCAGTGTCAATTAATTTTGTGTTGACCCTTGAAGGGTGCGAAAATTATGCAGCATGTACAACATCGCGTCATTTGCATGGAAAGCGTGCGTGTATTGAGAGTTGTATAAACAAGGCTGAAGCACACATCACGTCAGGGAATTTAAGCATGTTCAGTGGCAATATTTCATCACATCTATAAATAGTCAATTTTGCCGAAATTTATTTGATACTTTAGAAAAATGGCAACGTTTGTTTTAAAGAAATTATTGAGCACTTTAATCGTTGATATTTACCAGAAAGTGTTTTTAAAAATAGAATAAACGGGATTATCAGGTCATGAATAGAAACTTGAAAAGTAGTAAGTATGCAGTAAGAGTCGGGATGTTGCGGATGTACTGGGAAATCGTTCGAGTCGGGATTTTACTATCTATGACGGGAACACCCCTCCCGAACCACCCCTATCAGCCCCGGGGCGCCTAAACAAATTCCTGTGGAATGCACTAGTCGTATGTTCTTTTTTAATCACTATAAAAATTATGGACATGCATTTTTCTGTGTTTGTTTTCTTATCTCATGAATTCATTTATGCTGCTTACATCACTTAAAGTTAATACATGCACCATTCTGCTAAGGCTTGATCAAGAAACAAGACCGTTAAGGCTAAAATGTCAATGTGTTGAAAGTGAATAATACAATTTGGCTAACACTAAGTTTTTTTCCAGATAACTTGTCACATGACCAATTAAATTGGATACATTGAATAACCTTGCAAACATTTCCTTAAACCTTTGTAACAATGTCAACTAACCTTCATCTTTTCACCAATAGCTTTGCTGCATACATTTTTCAATTTATTCAGCAAGTCCGCCCTGTACCTTGCTGTAAAAATAAAAACACATTGAGTATGACAAATTTATACCAACCACATTGTTGAATAAGGCTTCATATCAAAACCTGTCCAGTTTAAGCTTATTAAGTTTATGTTTCTTACCATTTTCAAAGGCAAATACGAGTCAATCATCATATGCCCCATATATTATATTGTATGAAAACATGTGTATTTACCTGTTACCATCTAATATATTATCACCAAACTATATGTGCATAGAATTTACATTAATAAGATTTAAATGTTCCTTGAGTTCATCGCCCATCCATATCTAGAAAATGAATCTTAGTAAATATAATCTTAAAAAATACTTTATTCTCAATTATAAAGCATTTTTTGGCAAAACAACAACACTCATTTTCCAATTTTGGTCAAAAAGGGACCCGGATAAAAATACAATCTTAAAATTATTTTTTATAAAAACAAGTATCATTTTTGGTTTGCCTGAGTGAGAACACATTGCCTGGTTGCTATGCCCATTTGTGTACTATTCTGGCAGTAATTGGCTCAAGCACAATATTTGACAAACTTATCCAGAGTTGACTTAAGTCTGCTTGTGAGAGCTGTTATCAAAACAAAGACTAATTGATTTCATATATTTATTTATTAGACCCCGACATAAAATAACACTGCATTTAAAATAATAAACCACACACAGCAATACATCAATTGAAAATATCATTTTAACATAAAATGTACACATTTAATATGCGTATATTACAACAGCATAAGTTTAAAATGCAATGTTTAATTATTTAAAATAATGTATCACTAAAACATAATTTATTAATGGTTTAAATAATGAATTGTGAAGGAAGTTTTGTGTGTTGATTCTTTAAAAAAATGCAGTTTATATAGGAGGTTTTGGGGATTCCGATAATGACGTCACTTTTGCACACGCTCTAATTTTGGCCGTCAACGCAGCGGCCATTTCGCTATTGTTTGCATTTGATGAACTGCATCATGACAAGGTTACCATAACAATCTCTACTTGGCACATCTTCGCGAACAATTTTAAGAACAAAAAATACTCAGAAATGAAAATTCTTTCAGAATGAATAGAATTGAATTAACGAACACAAATAAGGACGAAAACAAACAACAAATAGATTGATTTTATGTAATCAATATAATTAAAGTAACTGATTTAACCCTTTATATGTCTGTTAAAACTTACCTTGTTACAGATTACATAAATCCTCGTGATAAATGTAATTGTTTTTATTTACTTGTTCACACCAATTTTGACACTCTTTGTTAAAGCATTTTTAACCCAGTGTTTAATTGCCCCTTTGAGACTTTGTTTATCACAAACCGATTATCTCGATATGATCGGATACTGTCCAGACAATTACTAAGAAAACAGGGTGTCATAAATCAAGGGACCTTTGCCTGTATAGGTCCCTGAATAAANAACTATATGTGCATAGAATTTACATTAATAAGATTTATATGTTCATTGAGTTCATCGCCCATCCATATCTAAAAAATGAATCTTAGTAAATATAATCTTAAAAATTACTTTATTCTCAATTTTAAAGCATTTTTTGCAAAACAACAACACTAATTTTCCAATTTTGGTCAAAAAAGGACCCAGATAAAAATACAATCTAAACATTATTTTTTATAAAAACAAGTATAGTTTTTGGTTTGCCTGGGTGAGAACACATTGCCTGGTTGCTATGCCCATTTGTGTACTGTTCTGGCAGTAATTGGATCGAGCACAATATTTGACACACTAATCCAGAGTTGACTTAAGTCTGCTTGTGAAAGCTGTTATCAAAACAAAGACTAATTGATTTCATATATTTATTTATAAGACCCCGACATAAAATAACACTGCATTTAAAATAATAAACCACGCGTAACAATACATCAATTGAAAATATCATTTTAACATTAAGTGTACACATTGAATATGCTTATATTACAACAGCACAAGTTTAAAATGCAATGTTTAATTATTTAAAATAATGTATCACTAATACATAATTTATTAATGGTTTAAATAATGAATTGTGAAGGAAGTTTCGTGTGTTGATTCTTTAAAAAAAAACAACAGTTTATATGGATCTTCATTCTGAAGAAATATCTACATTAGCTGAGACAAATTAAAACATAAGACCATATTACTTTACAATACACAATGGTGTCATTAGTTACTTCAGAATATAGAATTTCTATGAATTGCATCATTCATCCGAAATAAATTATCCGAATATACATCAGCATAAATATTGCTCACCTTTTCTCCAGTTATTGTCATGGTCCACAACTTTATCCACCAAAGTTACATCCTTAAACCGCTTTGCTTGATTTTCTCGTATTTTATTGGGATCTCCGCCCTTATCAGAACGGAATAATTCAATATCCAACACCATTTTCACCGGCCAGATCAGGAAACGTGAAAGCACTTCCGTTGCAATAAAAGCCAATACCGAACTGTATAGGTTACACATCTTTGTAAATTTGCGTTTTTCGGCGATGCTGTCTAAGCCAACGTTTCACCTAACCTGACCTTTGTAAGTGTCCAATAATATTCAAATACAATTTACCGCGGCAAGACACGAATGAATGCACTTCATTTATTCCATTGGCTAAATTGAGCATAATCCCCCAGAACATTGGAAACATGACATGATCTTTGTAGTAAAGCATGTAACACTGTTTTACTGCGTGTTCAGCATGAAACAGTTTTATCTCGAATGAAAGGCATGATGGATAGAACAGTTTTTCACTCAACTCTTTACATCAATACAGTGTGTGTGCCCCTTTATATATCAGAGGATTGTCAGCGCCAGAGCGTTGGTTCTTACAGGCTATGTTCTCATATTTAGTAATTACTACCATATTGCTGTCCGTGTATTAGTATATTTTAGTTCATAAAAGTATCATTTTTCTCTATCCTGATATTCGTTTTTGCCAAACCATTTTTAATTGTTTTCGAAAATAAACATTAAACATGTACAAGTATAAAGTTTTAAGCAAGCCGTCGTCCCAGCAGGTTAATCGTGACCTCACTTTAATGCATTGCAATTCAACCTGCAAGGTATCAGGGTCATTTCGCGGCCAGTAAAAGGATCGTTATATAATAAAGACGCTATCGCGTTAACTAGGTGAACAGGAATTTTATTTAGACCAGAAATTTGTTAAAAGAAGATATTCGGCGATATAATTATGCTTTGTTAATAATAGATTCTTTATGTGTTTTCAACAATACCATGACCAATATATTTTTTTTTTATTAATTTAACAAGACTTATTTAACCATATTGACCAATTTATTAAGCATGAGCGCGATGATTTCCGATACTGTTAATAATCGATTCAAATAGCAGTGCCCGACAAACCACAAAAACAGGTTTGTTCGAAGAACGCGCGTATAAATATTTAAAATATGTACGGATACTACGCGTGTGGTCGGTTAACTTATATGTTTTAATTTCACTTCCATTCTTCTCTTGGTTTTCTGTTTTGTATCTATAGATATATGATCGGCAATATGTAATAATGTAAAATAAGCCGCGAAAACTCCGCGTAACATCCCGTACTGTGTGTGATGAAACTAAGAACTGCACAGAAAAAGACATTCGCTATCTTTGATCTCATTCATTAAACTCTTTACGTTTCACCAACTCCAATCACAATCAACGCCGTATATCTTTTTATAAAGATATTTCTTGTTTATAGTGTAATGTAATGTTGGGAAGTTGTCTGCTACTTGTGTGGTACTTGATATTCACTTTATTGATTCAAAATCGACACAAATTAGTTCAGAGAATAGCTTTTTTCCTTAACTCGAGCTTTTATGAAGAGTATCTCTCATATCGTTTTATAAGAAGCATTACTCAATAAATTATATTCATGAAATCGTTTTATTAAAAGTTAACATAACTAAATAAAATGCCGTATGCATATTTGTTATCAGGAAGTTTTGTCTTTTGCAGAAAAAAAGGTATTTTGACCATATAATACGACGAGAAATAATAAAAACGTCTTCAATTTGTGTTAAAGCCAGGCCCATACCCAGGCCCTGGGGCCCGCCCCCTCCCCAGCTGGCTGTCGAGTTATGAATGTTTTAACTAATATTCCTACTGCATTTTTTTCTCTCATGAAAGGACCCACAGACACTTTCCCTCAATACGAAAGAGAAGACGTGGTTTATTGTCTCTAATAATTACCCTTAAGAGGTATAAGTGTGATCGCCCGACTACTCTGAAGGACTCCATATTTAAAGCAATGTGATGTACTTGACTTGACTTATTCCTGTAAACTCCCAGTGGAGCATAGGGCCGCAACAACACCTCGCCAGCGCACTCTGTTTTGGGCCGCTCTCCTCAGCTGTGTCCATGTCATTCCGGCGTCCTTCACTTCGCTCTCGACGGACCTTCTCCACGACTGCTTGGGCCGTCCCACTTTTCTTTTTCCCTGTGGGTTNTTATTGTCTCTAATCATTACCCCTAAGAGGTATAAGTGTGACCGCCCGACTACTCTGCAGGACTCCGTATTTAAAGCAATGTGATGTACAGTTGTATCCAAATATAAGAACTGGGTTGGGAATAGTGTGTGTATTTCTTGTAAAAGCATGTGAATGTGCGAGTAGCAGCAGTGCTTTAGGGTTGGTCAAAACAAAGCTGAGAGCTAGTATGGGCCAAGATCGACTCTCTTCATTGTGCCTACTGTACATTTACCTGGAAATTTACATCGACATCAAGTAAGTTGTGTGAAAAATTACTTGGAAGAATCCAAGGAAGATGGCCTTTCCTGACCTGATGTCGGAATTGTAGACGTAGTGATGGTGTATCTGGGTTGGTGACGGTGAAAGTAAAAATGTGTAGTAGATGATTAAAAAAATAGAATGAATTTACTTTGAAACTTTATAGGAGATTTGAAAACAAAGAGAAAACGCTATTATGGTTATATGTCAGGCATACGTTATGATACATTTCTTAATAAAGGTTTTTGATTTTTAAAGATAACTTTCCTACTTCATCAAACATCATACATTTCTGAAATCTAAAGCTTTAAACATTGGTGTGAATTTCACAGCAATATTTAAAGCTTTAGACTGCAGAAAGGTGCTGATTTACTTGTTATATTCCATAAATTTATGTCACAAAATAAGTTTTTTAGCATTGCAATTCACATTTCAAAGTGCCAAATTAAAAAAAAAAATCGGGAGGGGAGACCCTCCCCGGTCGGCCCCCAGTAAAAAAAATCCTGCGAACGGGCCTGTAAAGCTGTAATGATTGCCACGCTCTTCACCATTTTTTTCGTTCACCACAATTGTTACTATTTTATCTGGGAAAGCGCAATTCTCATACATAACAGTGATAATACCATGTCGTCGATCTCGATTACCCAAATGTATAAAGGAATTTTAGAGAAAGTATAATTATTTAATAACCATGCGCACATACCGAAGCGCCATCGGTATAAACTTTATTGTTGCTTATGTTTCTTCATATACACACAGTATTTACGCATACAAGATGGGGTATACACCAAGGGTGAACATACAAAATATGTAGTTATCGTCGTATTTTTATTGTACTTTTCAACCAAATGGTATACACAGAAAAGAAAAGTAAAAAAAAAAATAAAAAAAATCAAGGATCACTTTTCATGTGATCAAAATAACATAAAGAATAAATTATCCACACGTTTCTGTAGTTCTATCACCTTGATAACATCGGTCACTTCCGACAAGCGAAAGTTTATCAGTAGTTCTATGAGATTTTCATCATTAAATAATTATGGCGATGTATTGTATAGTCGGACGGTTATACCGCTTCGTCATATTTATTGATATGCAATATACATGATCAGTAAATGATGTTGATCATGTTATACTAAATACTTTCCTTCGTTTGAGTTAACAAATAATTTACGATGATGAAAAAATTAAGTTTAATGTCGATATATTTACCAAAATGGCCGTTGAAGATATATATATATATACAAGTCAACAAAGTCCAAAAACTTTTAATTTCTCTGAGATGAATACGCGTCAACAAAGTCCAAACAAGCTTTACATTTCCTGGAGAAAAATACTAGTCAACAAAGTACAAAAAGCTTTTAATTCCTTTGAGATTAATACTAGTCAACAAAGTCCAAAAAAGCTAAACAGTTTTTTGAGAATTGTAAAAAAATCAGCAAGCAAAGGAAAACCCAGAGGCGGGGAGGGTATGCGTCCAGCTCGAGCCCCTGGATTACAGGACGCTGCATCCCCAGCAGCACTGGTGCGGATAGTCCGGACAGTAGACGCGTCTCTCGTTTCCGTACACCCAGTAGCGCATAGACTGGCCTTCCCACGTGTAGGCCACTTCCGTTACTGGTACCCCGCGAAGCGTCTGTCGCTAAATGGGTGAGAAACACGCATGGGGTAAGAGTAAACCGAGTTTATTTGGTTGCAGCGATTTATTTAAATGCTAATAAGAGAATGAGAGAAACATTGAATGAATGAAATAACCATTAAAATAAGTGTCTGTTACAGTTAATGTCTCGTTTAATGCACGAAGTGAAAGGTTTGATTAATAAGCGACGTTTTGCCACTAGGGTATTCCCGTGTTTTGTCCGGCATCTATTAACCCAATCTCCGCGCAGAGATTTGCCTGAAACCAGTATAGCTCGATCAAATTGTATGTGAGGGCATGGAACGAAAACTCTCCGTGGAGATTGCTGTTTAAGCTAATGCACACTTACCCGGTATTTAGGTAAAACAACAATGACACACGTCAATGTATAACGCTTCACAGGAAATGACGTTGGTACCTGACTTAGTATCTTCTCGTTTGGCCACTGTCCACGGTGAGAGTTGACGAGACGTTGCGAGTTTGCGTTGATTTCTGGGACGGGGTAGGAGTTGATCGGCCAAACCTACATAATAAAAATTATCACATGCAATGAAAACTTGAGAAGAAAACAAGGCTGCTTTCATCAAGAAACACAGTTAAAGAATAACTCCCTATAGCGTCCTGACATTAATCCCGAGACGCTGTTATGAACCGTGTCTGAATAGTGTTGGGACACTGTCCTGAGAATTGGGAAAGAGCGGAACACGATTCGCAAAATCGGTCAAATATTCCCGACAGTTAGATGAGTTCTTGAACATTCGAGAGTCTCGACCAAAACATTCGGCAGTATATGATCAATGTTAGGATGATTTCGGCGCTGTCTAGACTCTGGCAGAAAACTGACTGTTGGAACGGAAATTCATAAAAAGGGCCTATATGCAGAATAAACAACCTGGTATGTCGGCAAGTGTCGGGAGACTATCGGATGCCATTCGGGAATCGTTTCTAGATATTCTGTCCAGACGTTTACAAGTGTTTTCATTTTGACCAAAATATGAAGTTAAGCCGAATCGCAGAGATTTTTGACATGTTTTTGTTGAGGAGGATGTTGATTCAACAATTGCAGCCACAATTAAGAGTGAGGCTTGACGAAAATCTGCACAAAACCATCACAAGAATTCGTCCATTAAAAGTTTAATGTAAAGTAAAATGTTTTTAAGAGGCGCAATGCACGCACATTTTAAATATTTACACAACATGAGCACCATATCACTGAACAATTACTTTAATATAAACAAAGCGCAAAATAACTAGAATTAATAAAACCCATAGGGCATTACAACACTAATCCTACCATAGGTTGTACATCCTCGAATATAATATTACCGCCGACATTTCGGACCAGCTCGTCGGGCATATCGGAGGTCTCCAGGATAAAGTCTTCCTTGTGGTTGGTGCTGAAAACGAAGTAAAGTAACTGATCAACGGACAAATACACTAATATATATGGGCCACGCTCTGTGAAAAGGGGATTTAATGCGTGTGCGTAAAGTGTCGTCCAAGATTATGCTAATCGTGGACGACACTTTCCGGCGTGTATGATATTTTTCGTGTAAAGAAAGTCTCTTCCTAGCATTTCATAATATGGTGATAATAGTTTATAATCACAGTCCCTTTTACTTGACATACACAGGTCTCAGAATTTATTAGAAAAAAAAAAAGAAAAATGGAAATGATTGAAAACGCAATGAATGGGAGACCGCGCTAGGTACTGTACTTACTAGGCAACGGTAAGCAGGATGTAGCACCTCACGAACCGATATCCCTGGCACGTGCTGCAAGTGACGCGACCGTCACCACCGCAGGTCATGCAACTAAATGATAACAATTGACTAAACTTCGGTCCGTAGTACACGGATGTCCCCATATTTAATTGTTGTAATAAAAAAAAACAATACCAAAATACACACATGCACAAGTTAGCGTGCTGGTTCATATGTTTTTAAATTGTAATCACTCTACCAGCACTAATTTGAGTTACGCGCGTCACAAGTTAAAAGTGTATGTTTGTTTCCTGCACGAGGGTCAAAGGCCCTAACGCACTCACGTGATACCTCCACGGGACTAAACTGTTCTGTGCAGTTAGCGTTCACGAGGTTTCACAATAGACTTAAACAAAACTTTCCGACACGTGGCTGCCATGCTTTAGAACAACCCAAATCATTTTAAAACATTTACAAGAAATCGTAACAACAATATTGTCTAATATTCAAGCTTTTGTATATATTAACCCTGTCTATTTGCAAAAGAAAGCAACACGAGTATTTGATTTTAGAATGGCAATACAAGTTCTATTGTACACTCACAAGGCGAGTCCATCACCATGACACATGTGACAAATGACTCTCACGTGGCGTTGTTGCTGGGAGTCATATTGATTGACCCTGCCGTCACCACCGCACGTGTTGCATTTCCTCCGACCGCGGCCACCGCAATGCCAACACCAGTTCCAGCCACGCTGGTCGCATCCGGTACAGCCCTGAAGGCGGATATCGGAATATACGTCAACAAAAAGTGCTATTCTGATTGTTTCTATGTAAAATAAATCGAACGCATACTATATTAAAATGTCAATACATGTACGTTAATATAACATATACAGGTACCATGAACAGTTGTTGACTATATAGAAGTCAAATGAAAACATGTTCCGGCACTTATTTTCTTTAGCTATATGAACTGAAATGCTGATTGTGAATAAACGAAAAACATTCGCGTATAAAACATAAACTGTATTGAGGTCAGTAATCTCACACCAGACGACACTCATGCCAGCAGACGACAAAACATTAATGGAGGAACAGAAGAGCGAGAGCAACTATGCAGACAACAGAACGTACGCAGACGACAACACTTTCGCAGACGAACGAGAGCACTTACGCAGACACCAGCATTTACACAGATGACTTCACTTAAGCGGACGATAGTATTGACTAAGACAAACGAAAACACTTACGAACACAACAGCACTAAAGACAGTACTTACGCAGACGAAACATATTACTTACGCAGAAGAACGACAAAACTTGCAGAAACGAACGACCTCAGTTTCGTATACAACCGTTACACGAACGACAACACTTACGCAGAAGACAGCAATGAAGCGGACGACAACACGTATGCAGACAACAGCAGTAAGACAGACCACAACACTTACACAGACGACAACACTTACGCAGACAACAGCAGTTAGACAGATGACAACACTTACACAGACGACAACACTTACGCAGACAACAGCAGTTAGACAGATGACAACACTTACACAGGCGACAACACTTACGCTTACAACAACAGTTAGACAGACGACAACCCTTACGCAGACAACAGCAGTTATAACAGATGACAACACTTACGCAGACAACAGCAGTTAGACAAACGACAACCCTTACGCAGACAACAGCAGTTAGACAGACGACAACACTTACGCAGACAACAGCAGTTAGACAGATGACAACACTTACGCAGACAACAGCAGTTAGACAGACGACAACCCTTTAGCAGACAACAGCAGTTAGACAGACGACAACACTTACGCATACAACAGCAGTTAGACAGACGACAACACTTACGCAGACAACAGCAGTTAGACAGATGGCAACACTTACGCAGACGACGGAGGTATGCGGAACCTCGATCTTCTTGCTATGAGTGCGGAACGTCTGGTCAGGGAGGCAGGCGATAGTCCATGGAAGGGGAGGGGGTCCGTTCTCCGGGCCATCCACGGGACCGCCCATGTATGGCATCTGGGCGTTCATCGTCGAGCGACCTTCAGCGAACGTCTCTAGGATATACTGTCGATCAAAGAAGCGCGATATGTTGTGGTTTTAAAACTGACATGAAAAACTATGTTTAGTTTGTCATTATTTTCATGTTTTAATATCTGTATAATTTGAAGTGCTCATCTTTTTTGGAAGCGCTGGAAATTGTTTTAAGACACGTGTCTTCCTATTGGTTCTTCAAGCTTACAACAACCATATTCAGGACGTCAACATTATTTACCGGTAGTGAATGTTTGAATTCATTAGATTACATGATGGCGAGTGTGTGTTAATAAAAAGTTTCAGTCTTTCGCTTCCCGTAAAATTTATTTCCACAACATTGATGTAGGTTAAACTTAAGCACTTAAACACAACACTTAAATGCTTAGCATATAGCGATTTTGTCTGACCAATGCAGTTTCATATAAAGCAATAAACAATCAGCATCAAGGCAAATAATATTATACTGTTATCCGAATGTTATTCATGATTAATTGGTATACCACAAACAGAACATATTCTACCGTTGTAAATATTCTACCGCGGCAACATTGTTAACATACATGAAGGGCCGTGATTCCCTTAAAGTCCGTGATCTTCATTTCTTTGGCTGGTTTGCTTCCATAGCAACAGTTTTCGCTGACGAATTGATACATGGCCTGTCTACATGACTCCTCGTCCAGGTTCGCCATACTGGAACAATGATTTAAGCCGCGCTCTTTGAAAATGGGATTTAATGCATGTGCGTAAAGTGTCGTCCAAGATTAGCCTGTGCAGTCCGCACAGGTTAATCAGGGACGACACGTTCCGCCTAAACTGGATTTTCGTCAAGAAGAGTCTTCCTTTGAACCAAAAATACAATAAATTCTATCCAGCTAAATTGTCGATGATTGTTTGGATTTATCAAGTACTATAGAAACTTGAAATATAATATGATCCCGTTGGCAACGTTTTTACTCTGTATGTCTATATAAACTCAATCAGAACGAATATAATAATGTACGGAAATTGATTAATGCCGGACTAGTTGTTGATTAGTGCCGAACTACTTGTTGATTAATGCCGGATTACTTACTCAGTCCCGGACTACTTACTAAGTGCCGGACTACTTACTCGGTGAAGGTCATCGGTGGCGGGTTGCCTTGCGGAGGGGGTTGGGGAGGAGGCTTCATGGGGGCTGCAAGTACACAGCCAAGTTGCCGTATGAACGTCGTTCTTGGAAAACTGGGCTTTGCACGTGCGTAAAGTGTCGGCCCAGATAAGCCTGTGCAGTCCGCAAAGGCTAATAAGGGACGACAATTTACGCTTTTATGGAACTTTTCGTGTATATGACGTCTCGTTTAAACTAAAATCCAGTCTAGGCGGAAAGTGCCGTTCCTAATTAGCCTGTGTGGACTGAATAGTCTAATCTGGGGCGACACTTTATGCACGTGCATTTAGCCAGGTTTTCTCAGAACGAGGCTCATATACAAGCCGCATGTGTGTGACATGTGCTCAGTTCAATCCAATCTAAATTCGTTTAATTTAGTAAATGTCTAACATACATAGTTTATGCAAATAATCTAAAACAAAATTACAACAGGTTATTTCAATTTCGTTGGAGGCAATTTTTACTTTCAATATTTGCATTTAATCAGTGAAAATGTATGTTCATTACTCAAAAATGACATTTGAATAGAGGAAACGTTTTTAAGAACATTTATTCTCATTTATCCTCATAACATTGACGTTCTCAAAAAAAACCTTGTCCATCATATAAAGCGCTACACAAAATGTACGAATCTCAAGACAACTCACTATCTCTTCCGAACGTGACGCTCACGTAGCCCGGTATTGGTGGGTACTCGGGGCTCTTCGGGACGCCCTGAGGAGGCTGGTCGGACGCCGGTGGTAGCTTGCTCGGATCCATCTGAGGCGGGGGTCCCATACCAGGGTTCCATGCTGGATACACGGAGACACAAAAGTTGAAATATCATAGTCTAATATAAGATGCAATTTTATTTTAAACAAGAAGCTGTCGCAGACAGTGTATTCGTCGTCACAGGGCATTGTTGTAAAAAGGGTACAGTAGGAATTTGCTATTTAATTAAAGAATATAAAAGAAATACCGCAATCACAAGACCCTGGGATTTTGCACTTTTAAACAACGGACAAACGGACACGTGAACATAGGGCACGGATCCCCTCAAATTTCAATGTTGTCTAAACATTCAGCCTATGTCAGAAACAAGCTGTTTATGCCACATTGACCTCTGGTGTGACATGGACCTTTGGGGTAATGAGACGCGTACTACACGGGGCATAAAGCGACAGATTGTCTTATAATGGTGGATATTTGTGCCACATTCTTTCAAAATCGATCAAGATATGGAAAAGTTATGGCTGCGACTAGGATCTTTGCACAGACGGACGGACACGCGGGTATACTGAGAGACGGATAGTGCTACTGATATGTGCCGCCTTCTTCGAATGGGCTGGGGGCGCAAGCAAACAATGCAATCTTTAAAACATTCAGTTAAATATTCTGTCAAAGTTAAGCCTCGCAAAACATTTCCTATATTCGCCACTTAAATAGTATTCTCTTTATATTCGGGTACATCAGCCCTCCATCCCCATCAAAAGACGCAACCAAATTATAGACAAATATGAATCATAAGAGAACTTACGTTGTGGTGGCTGCCCGGGATTGAGTCCTGAAGAGATACAATAACATTTATCAGGTATTATCCCTTCATGATTTTTTAGCATACCTTAACATGCATTTAAAGTTTAAACTATTAATTTTCAAATCATTCTGCTTTAGTGCACCATTGTGTCTTCTTTACTGGTAGTGTTTCTACCACAAACACCCCGCTATAATTCTGCTGTTGCTGCTACGTCCACGATCAAAGTACTGCTACTGCTTTTACTGCTGCTGATTGTGTAGCTTTACATGCTTATGCAACCATTAATGTTGTTACATCGCTGATTATTATCCTGCTGCTTAACCACCACTACTTAGGTTGCTCCCTTTAGTGTTTCTGCTACAGTTATTGTACAAAGGGCGAACTTTATTAATTCTTAAACAAAACGAAATCACAAAATAAAAAATACACTATGCTCATACATGGTAATTCCTAGGCGATATAAGAAAATGCCAAACGAATGCTTAAAGTCTCTTTGCTATGTACACTGCAGTAAATATTGCGTCGTCAGTAGCGTTGTTTCTTCAATCACCGCTGTAACAACTGCAACTGCTACTGCAACTGCTACTTCTACTATTATAACTGGTGCGCCAACTACTTCTACTACTTCTGCTATTGTAAGTGCGACTATAATGCAAATTCTACTAATAACACTTCTGCTCCATCTACTGATCGTGAAGGTCCTGGTAATAATTCCGCTACTACAACTCCGGCTGCCACTGTTACTACTACCGGGTAAACTAGAAATGCTACTTCTTTTGCCACCAATTCTTTTGTTACTACGCCTGTAACTGTGTCGTCGTATGTGGCTGCTTCTGACGAAGATGGCGTTAGCGACACGGCTATTTCAGCTACTACAGCTGCTGCTATATTACTACTATAAATACTACACACGACAAAAAACTCATTTTTTGTGAAACAAACACGAACTCACAAAATAAAGTGTACAGCTTGAACGTCAAACCATACGCCATAGTAATCTTATACAAAAAGATTAATAATTTAATCGAGACAAAAGTACATTTAAATTAAATCGAAATACATGTATAAAGTGTGTACCTACCCGGTGGATACGCCGACATGATCAACACTAATGTACTGCCGACTTATAAGTTTACTTATAAACACATTGGACGATAGTATTTGTTCGTTCTGTTTTAGTAACAGGTTCAATTATGCGTGTAGCACCCGTATCACGGCGCCTAACCAAAACGGATAGAACCGGAAACATGTGTGCGTCACCGAAACGGCACCGGGTCTTATCAGAAAATATTGTCTTGTTTAGGTGAATTCTTTCAGTTTCACAAGTCTGTGCTTAAAGTTGGCATTTTACACTAAAATAATATTCCACGGAACAACTAAGACATTCATTGAGTACATTTGATGTTCGTGCTCAATAAATACAACAACTTCAATTCGCAGTGGGAACCTACACCGTCCAAAAGTTAATGCGCAAAACCTGTGGAGATAATAGTAAAATGCAGATATTGGTTTATATAAACAATGGTATTCGTACTTCTGAACACGGTTCCTGCTGAAAATGGCACCATAATTCTTGTGAAGTCATTCGCATGATGGATGACTGTTTAGTTGGTAGAAAAACGAGTATTTTATGTGACGCTGGCACCGGATAATTCATGGAATAGGCACCAGATATTAGCCGCAAGAACTGGACTTTAACCCATTTATGCCTAGTGCACTCTCTCATCCTTCTAAATTGGATCAATTTATTTCCAAAATTAAGGATGTCTAGTACATTTATTCCTATATTTAGAATATTTCTTACAGAAATTCCTTTAAGAAAACAGCGCAGACCCTGATGAGACGCCGCATGATGCGGCGTCTCATCTGGGTGTACGCTGTTTGCCAAGGCCTTTTTTTCTAGACGCTAGGCATAAATGGGTTAATGTATTACGGTTAAAGTATATATTCGATGCGTCTGATATGGTTAAAAAAAAAAAAAAAAAAATATGTTTAGATAAGGCGCAATGCATCACATAATAAAGGGTGCCCATTCAACCACTATAACCCCTAAAAAACCGGCTGAACAGTCGTCATATGTATTGGTATAGTTTATAAATTGAAAAGGCCTGTAGTGTTTTGACTCGTCCTTCCTCCCTGCGCACTCTGTCTAAACTAATGCAAAATTGCTTGACGATACCCTGCAAAAGAAAATTTAAACTTGGTTCTGTTGAAAAACACTCGTTTGTCTTCCTATGTATCATTTGATTTGGTTCATCCTTCCATGTTTCAGGACTTCATCTGGTGTCAGTATTTTATGCTACCCTTTTAAAACTCAAATACTCACTTTTTGCAGTTGCCTGTTATTTCAAACGAGTTATTATATATATGAATGATTCTTACAAATTGTAATGTAGTAGAAGAATATGGGTTGTTTTTATCTCCACTTACAACAAGTGCGAGTTTATTTTAACTTATGACCATTCGACTATGTGTTTCTTTTTTTCGTTCGTTCTGTTAACATAATGTATTTTCGGATCGAACTGTGATGTATAGCATTAGCTGAAATACTGTAATGTTGCGTCCGGTGCCGTTTCGCGTATAATCGGGTAACGCACTTATACTTTTGTATCATACGTTTTGGTTATGCGCCGTGAATATAGTTTGTATTTGTTCTGTTGTAGGAACCGGTTCAAGTATGCGTGAAGCACCCGTACACTTTGGATTAGCCGATTATTGTACGTTTAATACGATCATTTGATAGCCTTTTAATTCTGACTGAATGTAAAGTCACGATCACGCGTAAATACAAAAGCTCTGATTGGCAATAATATATTCTCAAGCGAATAACTCTCGCTTTGCGTTAAACGCCTCATTTATTATACTGTTAGGTCTATTTACTTATCGTGTATTTATAGATCTTTGCTTATCTATTTCATACAAACGATCGAAATATTTAACCAGTTAAGTTTCTACCAGCAAGTTGCTTAGATATTAAATTATAATAATAAAAAAAAAATCAAACTAAAATTTGACCACTCCATCAAATCAATTTAAGAAGATATTTTCATCATATGACGTCTTGCGTTTTCATATGTAACTAAAGCTGGTCAACGGATGTTTTAAAAAGAGATTGGTAACTTCAACGTAATTCTTACTTTACAAATATCTCAACCATGGGTTCGCTCGTGAACTATTCTGATAAATGATCTATTTAACGCGAAGCGAGACATAATAACATCGGAACCTGCACATATGAACAATAAAAGAAGTACATTGTATCTTAATTTTCGCAAAGGCCCGGACTTGTTTTGCAAGTCCGTTAACATAAACGGGTGCACTGCCACGTATTGTATTGCATTTATGACGCGACGCTACAACCACTGATCTAGATCAATGGTTATAAATGTGAGTCAATATACTTTATTATTTCGCACTGACATAGTATCGTAACATGTTTTGCCGTACCCATAGAAATAATGTATACACACCTAACGCATAACGTTTCATAAGGAAATGTCGGTCAATATGTGTTTTAAGTCTCAATTCTCTTGCAGAATGTGGAAGTGTTTTGAACATGTATTTTAAAATTGCATAATTCAATGGTATCTTATGAGCATTATAATAAACAACGACTGGCAGTAAAGTAAATGAACCGTGACATTAAAATGTGCACAACTTGTTTAGGCCATGCCCGCTTATGAATGGACGATTTATAGCTGCACAATAATAACCTTTCTTATTACGCATCGTAGGGTATATTTATACAATGTCTACAGTTATCGTTAAAAATAAGTCCAAAGCACTAATATCTATTTCATTTATATCCCTTAGATCTGTAGCATGTTCTTCATTGCAAGAATATTGCAATAACATATATTTTTTTTAAATTCCAGAGTAATTAAGACTGTACAATACTGAAGCTACATTTAAAATCGGTGACATTAAATTTCGAGAAATCGGAAAATCGTGCATATTAGTTGGATGTTTAATTCGTGTACATTTTTTATAATGTCTAATATAAGGCTTTAGACATAAAAAGTTAGTTAGACATAAGATTTCGTGATTGAGCGGACCAACAAAAATCGACGAAATTAGTGTACGACGAATAATTTTGGTTTCACAATTATATCTTTCATAAGACAAGACCAAGGCACCAACCACATTCTGGCCTTAGTACTGCTGCACTAAACTCAACAGCAGGTTAGACCTGACATGAATTTATTCTAGGACTGTTACTTTGTTTGCAAAACATATATTTTTATATGTTTCAAGTTCTACCGTATTAAATGAGTGCAATCCAAAACATCCTCCCAAAATGGAGACACGTTGCATTTATAAATCGTAATAATGTTATATAATACAATTTAATCTTTTAAACATACACAAACAAATGAAAAAAATAGTTAAAAAATCGAGGGTTGAGCTTATATATTTTATAACGAAATAAAGAAGTTTCACACTAGTTAAAAACAAGTTTGTTTTATATACATTGTTAAACCCTGCGGTATTGGCACCGTAAGTGTGTGTGTTCACGTGCGCACGTGCTAATCTACATGCGCGCTTGACGTACTAAACTTACGTATTCAGACATCTATACGTCACATAATTTAAAATGTCTATTTTCAATGATTGCTATCATTCATAACTATTTAATAACGTTTGGAGATACTCTGAATGTATACCGATAAATTGATTTCCCTCATTAACCGTGAAACACGTTGAATATGATTTTTTTTAAACATGGGAATAGCGTGACTGCACAAAGTGACATGTAACCGCATTTCAATTTTGTGTAGTATAACCGTCAAGCGTCCGTGTGATTGCGATAGAAACAAAGTCCAACAAGTCAATAAGATTTGCAAACGACTAAACAAGTGTATCATAATGGTTGCTCACATTATCACAGTTTTATTTTCTGCATTTATGATATACACTGCCTGGCCTGGATCAAGTAAGAATGAAATACATGTAAACTAACTTGAGTCATACATTCAGCTAAAAGACATTCATTTTCGGACAAATTACATTTCGGATACATAGGCATTCTTGAAGATGAAGTTCTGATAAGAGGGCGTTTGGAGTGATTCCTTTTGAAAATGTGTAAAATACTTATTACTTAAAAATCGATTATCATTACTCAATAAAAACATAAATGATGATTATGAAATTACACTTTTTTCGTTTCAATGACACTAGTGCCCTACTAGTGCCCGTGTATCATTACTATCAATATTAATAATATAACCATTGTACTTTAGTTTGTGTTTGTTTAAAATGTCAAAGGCAGTCATATCCAGTATTAAGAGCACCGTTTGATGTAATAGGACTCCATAACACATCATTAGATTATATATGTTATTTTTTAATTGCAGGTCTTTTTTCATGGCATCCAACATTAATGACTCTAGCCGTAAGTATATTAATGGTCAACACAAGAAGTTCTTCTGATACAGCACTTCTTCTTAAAAGAAGATTTTGTGCCGGCGCCTATTTGTTAGGGGTGAAAATAAAAACTGTACAAAGGTGCTCAGTTGGGTGTTCATTTAAAATTATTTACATTGTATGTGTCTACAGGTGAATAAGGGGGACAATGACAGCCACAGGAGTAAGGGTTTTGAAAACTTCTACTGTGGCTGCCTCATGTATTATGGGGAGGTAGTGAATTCCATTGGATGACTGTTCACTAGAAATTTTGTAATGCATTTGCATGTTCACACAGAAATAAATTCTGTTTATTGCTTTTATTATTTAAATTTATGCTTTCATGGATTTTCCATAAAATGGATCCAGTACATACCACAAAATGACATAGGTGTAAATAAATTACTATTTCACTAGTTAGCACATGAATTAAGGATTTTATGTAACAGCTTGCTTACATACACATTATTTGTGTTGTGTTTTTCAGTTACACTACCCAGTAAAAACCCTTTTGCATTTACCATATATTAAGTATCGTATAATAATAATGCAACAGATAAAAAACAAAGATTTGTATTTCATCAAGTTTAGTGGTGTCAACTACTACATAAGATTTTTTTTATGCCCCTGGTAGAGTGGCATATAGTGATCGCACTGTCCGTCTGAAATTCCGTCACAATCTGCATTTAGGTTTTGCGTTTAGGTTTCAAAAAATGTGGAAAAAGGGGGCATATGTCATCCTATGTGACAAGATTTGTTTTTTAATCAATTATAAAATTGTACTTTCAGTTTGTAGCTGGGATGTTTGAAGCTTTGATGGTGTTCAATCGCGAGAGTTCCTTGTTCCTTAATGCGTCTCGACCCACCAAAGTACTAGCGCATCATGTTCTGCAAGTTTTCGCAGTTGTGTGTGCTCTTGGTGGATTTGGTGTAATCTACTACAATAAAATGCTCAACGACAAACCACACTTCACCTCTTGGCATGGTTTAATGGGAGTGATCACTATTTGCTCCCTACCACTGGCTGCAGTGGGTGGAAATGTCGTTAAGTACCAGTTTATTCGGGACATGCTCCGAATCAAAGTCCCGCTTGGTCAACTGAAAATCTATCACGCCACAGGGGGACTCGTTGTTTTTTCAATGGGGATGATCACGCTCATGTTGTCGCTGTATTCAAACTGGTTTACAGGCAACGTGGCTGGTATATTATGGTACGTGTGTGCAATGTGCGTCTCCTTCATGGCCGTGGTTGTAATGAATCAAGTCACTCAGGAGTATTTGCCAAAAACGCGCAATCAAAGACAGCAAGTTACCCCTCAGATATCTGGGGCACAAAGCAAAAAGGAATCCAAGAAAAAGAAGTAGATCGATGTCACAGCTTATCACTGCTACAAATTTACTTTTTAATCAAAATAATGAGACATTGCAATTTTCTTATTGAGAAATTGCTTCATGCAACACCTACTGAAGTTGACTAAACAGCACTTTTGTAATTCGATCTCATGTATGAAATCCTGTGAACAGCATCAATATATTGTTTATATTTTTTAGTATTTTTATTTAATACTGTCTAACCTGTCTATAGAGACCGCGGTTAGTTGATCATAAAAGAGTTCTCTTAACACATGTGGTATAATGCAGGAACATTGTTAAGGCAACTGGTCTCTTGTTGTACTTCTTTGGTTGTTACTTAATGAAGAGGTGCCTTTCAATTCATTTTTTTTTAGAAAATTCAATAAAGGAGGAATTTAAATGTTGTGTTTATTGAAAAAAAAATCTCCTACATACAGGTTTATTTTCTGTTCCGAGAACTTTTCTCAACATGTAATGAACCCATCTCAGACATTTACTCACATTTAATTGACATCACTGTGCCTGCCATTAAAATATAAAGCCCTTTTGTCCCATAATATACACATAAATAACGCAGGGCATTATTGGGTAAAGTTACAAAAAAAAACTCATGATTATCCCTATTGGAGATACAAGTTGGCCCGGATTTCTCAATATCAATACACATTAAGCTGTTACAACCACTCTCTTGTTTATTTACCACAGAACAAAGTCTGACAAGAAGTGCAATTAGTAGATGTCAATGGGCTTGCAATTAAGGTTTTAGGTCACCTTAGTGCTAGCTCAATGTGAGCTTTTGTGATCCCCTTTAGTCTGTCGTCAATTGTGAGGCGTCAAAATTTGCCTTGTTAACACTCTAGAGGAAAACTTAAAACTAGAGTTAAGGATAAATGCCCCGCCCCCTGGCAGCCATGTTTTTCAACCAACGGAAACCATTTTCGAACTCGTCCAAGATATCATTGGGACACATGTTCTGACTCAGTTTCGTGAAGATTGGACAATAAATGTGACTTCTAGAGTGTTAACAATATTTTACTATAGCCATATTAGGAAAACTGCCCCGCCCCCTGGCGGCCATGTTTTTCAACCAGCCCAAACCATTTCAAACTCTTCCAAGATATTATTGGGACACATATTGGGACCAAGTTTAATGAAGATTTGACAATAAATGTGGTCTCTAGAGTGTTAACAAGGTAAATATTGACGACAGAAGACGCACAAAAGGCCCTCACAAAAGCTCACCATGAGCACAACTGCTCAGGTGAGCTAAAGAGGGTGCCCTTAAACTTACAGGAACAAAAAAGTAAATAGTTATTTCGGTATGTATGCAAAGGCATATTTTGAACATGTATGCAAATGGCACAATAAAGAAACAATAACACACTGACATATTTATATGTTTTTATTAATTTAATTGTCAAAGCAGTAATATCAATTTGAACAGAATGTACAAATTACAGAATTTTATATTCAGTAGTAAAATAACAACATAAATTGATGTTGTCACTCAACTTGCAACAAACAATAAACTCAAAATAATGATACAAAGAATGCAACTTTGTTCATGAAATAATAGAATATTGTAATTTTGTATTCAATTAGTTGAACGCCATAAAAAGATATGGCAATTTAGTTAAACTTACAAAAGAAATATAATGCTAAACAAATGTTTTTAAAATTAAATTATCCAGATTTTAGGGGTTAAACATTATTGAATTTTGTTCTTCATATCATTGACATATGTAACATTAATTAACGGTAAAGAAAATCATATGCATTCATTATGTTTGCATTTAAGTTTTACATTCATCCAAGAAAGCGAAATAATCAGGATGAACGCTTTAATTAAATAGTGCAAAGGTTGTCAGCTTTAACTGTTCTGTTAAATGTTTTGAAAACGTAATTCAGAAAATGAGCTATATAATTATTATACAGTAACACAGCTTTACAAATGTTATAACATAGGGAATTTTTCGTTTTTCCTGTGCTGTATTGGAATACAAATAAACTCATGAAGGTAGAATCGTAAACTTTCACCACTGCCAATTGCAACAGTAATCATCATTTGTCTACATGACAAAAGCTTTTTATTGGAAAAGAAATACATAAATATGTGAGAACATTGGCTGATACATATACATGTTTTACTAATACAGAGCACATTTGAACTTTTTTCATCTGTATGGGCTAACTAAACACACACTACCCCAAAATTGCGTTACATGCATATAACTTGTTTTTCAACTCTTTTCTGGAATATGTTCGGATTCTCTCATATTTCGTTGTATATATTCTGCTATTTTTGTCTAATTCAAAGAATCATGGTCAACATTTAAGGCTAAGTAAAAAAAAATCCAACGTTGTACATTATAAATAAATGAAATGCATGTTACTTTTGGGTAAGTTAAGACTACTGTTCTGTGCAGATAGTATCAGTATTGTACATTTCATCACCTTCACGAAAATAAAATGGTGATAAAATGGACAAGGTAAAAATACATGGATGTAGGAAGTGTAATTTATCTGCATACAGTTTATATGAATCAACCATGTTTTCATGTAACTCATTTCTAGCTGACTCACAACACCATTGAGAGAGCTTTAACTCTTAACAGAGACAATAAAAGAGAACTTCACAGAGACAGTTTAAGCAATAATATTTGCCATTGTCTTCTTTTGAAATAAAAGTAAATAAAATAAAAATGCTTTCTTACTAAAGTTTCTTAATGCGCATGTATTGTTATGCTGAATAGCTCTCACAAGAAAGAATTTGTTGATAATTAACATTTGAGACTTTTCATGCTTTATGAGTAGTTGTTATAATATAGATTATACGTTATACAATATACTGAAGTAAAACCTCGATAAAACATTCCTCAAATATCACAGAGGTTGTCCTTGTCAAATCCAACCTAATTATAAAAATATATTCTGGGAATTAAAAAGTAATACTGGGGTGATACATGACAAATAAAATACAGTATTTGCATATATAATAAAACTATGTCCATGACCATACATATATTTGTTGAATGTTTATGCATGAATGAGCAAAATGTGGTATAACGTATAAAAGTTATTTTGCAATTTTGAGAAATGTCGTTAACACAGAACAATTCAATTAGTTGTAAGGAATATGAAAGATAATTCTACATCAGAATTCATATAGCTGTCATAAATTTACACATAACAACAATGTACCGGTAATGAAATACCAGTATGTTGTGTGTCAAAATTGCACAGAAAAGTCCTTGGTAGAAGTTGAAGTGAAATCCAATGTTCATCACATTTCATGATGACCATTGAAGTGTAGAGCAGATCTTCGAAGCGGCCTGGAAGTCACATTTGTGGGTGCATGGCGCATAGGGTGAGGACAAATGACGATGCATCAACTGTAGACTCTGGCCTTAAATAGTCGATAAATTATATAATTATTATAACCTTGAAACAAATGATAATTATCTGTTATGTAGGCAACTTATGATACATACTACACATAGATGTTATAAATAGGACACTGATCATTTATATGTTTAGCTAAATTAGTTGAAAAAAAATAGAAATCAACAGAAACACAGGGCGTGTTTACGACTTGATAAGCAAATCACTTGAAAGTAAGATAAAAATTATACGTTTAAGAAGGCAGGAAACTAAACAAGAGGGCCAAGATGGCCCTAGTGCTCACCTGTGAAATGAGCTAGCCCAGCGGCATGATTTGAACAATCTTGGTCACATATCAAATATCAAAGCTGCGTGCTTTGTGGTTAAAATAAACAAGGTTTTTCAAGCTTTGACCTGGTCCATGTTTTTCAACAGACCAGAACCACTTTTGAACTCAACTAACATATCATTAAGACAAACATTTTGACAAAGTTACATGAAGATTGGGCATGAAATGTGACTTCTACAGTGTTTACAAGGTTTTTCTTTTTTTTGACCTAGTGACCTAGTTTTTGACCCAGCATGATCCAGTTTCACACGTGATCGAGGTATCATTGGGACAAATCTTCTGACCAAGCTTCATGAAGATCGGACAAGAAATGTGGCCTCTAGAGTGTTTACAAGGTTTCTCAATAGCCAAATAAGGAAAACTGCCCCGCCCACTGGCGGCCATGTTTTTCAACGGACCGGAACCACTATTGAACTTAACCAACATATCATTAAGACAAACATTTTACAAAGTTACATGAAGATTGGGCATGAAATGTGACTTCTACAGTGTTTACAAGGTTTTTCTTTTTTTTTACCTAGTGACCTAGTTTTTGACCCAGCATGACCCAGTTTCACACGTGATCGAGGTATCATTGGGACAAATCTTCTGACCAAGTTTCATGAAGATCGGACAAGAAATGTGGCCTCTAGAGTGTTTACAAGGTTTCTCTATAGCCAAATAAGGAAAACTGCCCCGCCCACTGGCGGCCATGTTTTTCAACGGACCGGAACCACTTTTGAACTCAACCAACATATCATTAAGACAAACATTTTGACAAAGTTACATGAAGATTGGGCATGAAATGTGACTTCTACAGTGTTTACAAGGTTTTTCTTTTTTTTGACCTAGTGACCTAGTTTTTGACCCAGCATGACCCAGTTTCGAACTCGATCGAGGTATCATTGGGACAAATCTTCTGACCAAGTTTCATGAAGATCGGACAAGAAATGTGGCCTCTAGAGTGTTTACAAGGTTTCTCTATAGCCAAATAAGGAAAACTGCCCCGCCCACTGGCGGCCATGTTTTTCAACGGACCGGAACCACTTTTGAACTCAACCAACATATCATTAAGACAAACATTTTGACAAAGTTACATGAAGATTGGGCATGAAATGTGACTTCTACAGTGTTTACAAGGTTTTTTTTTTTTTTTGACCTAGTGACCTAGTTTTTGACCCAGCATGACCCAGTTTCGAACTCGATCGAGGTATCATTGGGACAAATCTTCTGACCAAGTTTCATGAAGATCGGACAAGAAATGTGGCCTCTAGAGTGTTTACAAGGTTTCTCTATAGCCAAATAAGGAAAACTGCCCCGCCCACTGGCGGCCATGTTTTTCAACGGACCGGAACCACTTTTGAACTCAACCAACATATCATTAAGACAAACATTTTGACAAAGTTACATGAAGATTGGGCATGAAATGTGACTTCTACAGTGTTTACAAGGTTTTTCTTTTTTTTTGACCTAGTGACCTACTTTTTGACCCAGCATGACCCAGTTTCGAACTCGATCGAGATATCATTGGGACAAATCTTCTGACCAAGTTTCATGAAGATCGGACAAGAAATGTGGCCTCTAGAGTGTTTACAAGGTTTCTCTATAGCCAAATAAGGAAAAGTGCCCCGCCCACTGGCGGCCATGTTTTTCAACGGACCGGAACCACTTTTGAACTCAACCAACATATCATTAAGGCAAACATTTTGACACAGTTACATGAAGATTGGGCGTGAAATGTGACTTCTACACTGTTTACAAGGTTTTTAATTTTTTTGACCTAGTGACCTTCTTTTTGACCCAGCATGACCCAGTTTCTAACTCGATCGAGATATCATTGGGACAAATCTTCTGACCAAGTTTCATGAAGATCGGACAATAAATGTGGCCTCTAGAGTGTTGACGAACAAATGTGGACGGACGGACGGACAACAGGACAAAGACCGGTCACAAGAGCTCACCTGATCAATCAGGTGAGCTAAAAAGGAAAGTCACGTCAATAATGCTATGATTTCACAACAAATATTTCTTAAATGTGCATCCAGACATGGGTCCAGTCTTAACTGTATATATTTTTTAACATATAAATTACATTTTTTTTTTTTGTAAACTTAGAGAAGCAGTGTCATTTTTTATCAGTATAGTTCTGGAATTCAAAAGTTACTAATCATACCAAGGTTATTAATAAATAACTACAATAAAGCATTCATAAATTTCGGTAAAGAAATAACCATGTATTTTTCCTTTAAGTTTATTTTTTTGTTTTATTAGAAAGCCTTATGATATTTCCTATTATCCTTTAAAGGTAGGGTGGAGTACCTAGCTATATCGCTATTTTTTTTATCAGGTAATTTGTCATTTTGGGTAAATAAATGCAAAGTATAACAGAAGATTCGTTGATGAAGTATTTTTTTAATATTTTAATTAGGATTGAAATTTCTTTATAAAAAATTTGAAAAACAAGGCTTGTCACCATAGGATGACATATGCCGCCTTTTTCCTTTTTTTCAAAACCTAAACGCAAAACCTTAATGCAAGTGTGACGGAATTTCAGACGGACAGACAGACAGAAAGTGCGATCACTATATGCCCACCTTTGGGGGAATAAAAAACTATCATTTAATTTGGAAAACTGTCAGAAATTCAGAAATTCTGACCTACCAAAACAGCAAAAACAGCAGAAAAAGGGCAAAAATAAATGGTTGTTACCTAGGCAACTACACTGAGGTGGGGCTCTGGTTGCCGTCCCCGTCGTACCACTCCAACATCTCGTTGCTGAACGCCTTGGAGAGGCTGCCGGCGGGTGACAGGTGGAAGCTGCTCATCGTCATGTTCAGAGGGGAGACAACTGAGCGCTCCGGCGTTGAGTACTGGCGCTGGTGGTGAACCTGACGCTGCGGCGTTCTAAAACAAGTATGAATTACGTAGACGAAGCGTATTTTAAATATTGTCAGAATAAAACTTGTGTCTTATTGGTGCAATTACAAAAGATGATAATAAAACAGGCAGGAAATTATATAATCATGTTGGTAAATAGCTTTTTTTTAAAGTATTGATGTTTCAATTCATTCACATCTTAAACTGATGTTCTATGAAAACTCAAAGGTGTTTCACTGTCTATTGCCTAAAACAAAGAAAATGGTAACAGATATTTAAAGGTGGTATATTGTATTGGTAACCATCGAATTGCTATATAGTATTTTAACGTTTCAACTTATTATATAAAATGCATGAATTTTAATTGGAATTTTTTAGAGGCAACAACGTTACTAGCAAGCCATAGCTGAAGAATTTACATGAAATGCATTTGCAAATTGCACCAATGATATTTGTGTGTAGCACATCATTTGATTGCACAAATTTTGTTTAGCATGAAATAAATGTGGTTCGCAGCTGCATGATATGAAACCCTACACAAGACATTCAACCCTAAATACATCTTACAATTACAATATGACAGTAAAACTATGAAATTTTAGGATGGATAAGGCACAAAATGAAGCATTCTAAATTCACTTTGACACTACATAAACTTACCCATCACATAAATCCTCATTGCTGCATTCAAGGACAGAAAAAAAATGTGTTAACATGAAAATAAACAAGCAGACCGTGAAATCTTGTGAAAATGCATAAGTTTCAGGCTGTGTTGAACCAATACCGGTACATGTAGAGTCATTACTTAAGGAAAAGAATCGCAATACGTAAGATATTAAAATACCAGTCCACATTATAGAATTCAGTGCATTTTGAAAGGTTAGTCCTAAGTTTATTCCTTTACGTTTGTAAGAAATGCAATAAATAATGCTGATGCGCAGGTTTGAAAACACTTGCGATTGGAATGAACTCTTTCAATAATATGGGCGAGTTCAAATGAAGAAAGTACATGAATTACAATGGCATCACTAGCTGTCACATGAACAATATTACCACTTTGCATGCTGGGAAATTTGTCGTCTGCTAAAATGTTGTCTGCTGAATTTCTAAAATTAGCATTTTCTTCGATTTTTTTCCAAAGAATACTATCAGAATAGCAAACTGTTTGCAAAGGCCTTCAAAATTAGGTTCCAGCACTGAAAGAGTTACACCATAGAGAGCTAGCAAATAGTTTTAATTTATCTGATTTCAATGCGTTTTGCTGGTTTGACTTTTATTAGAAATTATAACTTCAGTTTTATTAATTTTTAATGAATGATATTGATGGACTAGGGGTTTAACCCTTTGAGCGCTGGAACCGGATTTTGAAGGCCTTTGCAAACAGTTTGGATCCAGATGAGACGCCACAGAACGTGGCGTCTCATCAGGATCCAAACTGTTTGCTATTCTGATAGTATTCTTTTAAAAAAAATCAAAGAAAATGCTAATTTTAGAAATTCAGCAGACAACATTTTAGCAGACGACAAATTTCCCAGCATGCAAAGGGTTAAGCAAATGTCTTGAATTGAATAATATATCCGATATTATCACTTAACGATTTCTTTCCTGTCAGACAATACGGTGTGAACAAAGTCAGGAACTAAAATGCATACCATTGGTATTTGATATTCGTCTGTAAATATTTTGATGTAATAAAAAACAATATTGAATAAATTAAAATACAAAAAACATCGTATTCAGAATAAAAATCGACATAATTTGACAATAGGTAACACAATTTGTCATAAATGTTTTTGCTTTAAGTATATACAGTCACTACATTGACAAATTAAAAAAATAAAATAAGGATACATTATCAACAATAGCAAATAAAATCAGGAAAGTCTTCACAGTTAAAAAAAAATTGCTTTGGTTCAATCAGACATAGAAATGTTATCTCCGAACCAAACATTATAATTTGCAAGTATAAACATGACTACATGTATTCCATGAATGAAAAACAGAACCTCAGTTTTAAGAATTGCATTTGTACAAAACAATTAGCAATTAACAATTGAAACACATGTTCGATTAAATGTTAATCAATATTTGTACATAATAAACAGCAATGAAAAATTAATTGACAAATGTTCTTATAAAAAAATCATAAGCTTACAAATCCAGCAATGTAACCATATTCAGTTTGAAAAAATATGTATACAAGAAATGATGGTGTACTTATTCAAAATTATAATTAAATGAAAAGGCCTTATAATGTTAACAGCAGTAGCACCAATACCAATATGTACTCCACAAAATATGATTACTGTATAATCTTTATTATGAAAACAATCATTAATATCAGAAGGTAACTGGAACACATCTTATTTGGATTGAAGTGATTTGGTTCTGTGTAAATAAAGATCACACAATTCATAAAAGTGTAAAAGTAATGAATCTTACTAGAGCACACTAGTACATGTACTATACTGTTATTTGTAGTTAGAATAAGACATCAAACATGAAATAAGGAGTAATTTCTATGATTGGTAATACTAAAAGATTATTTAACAGCATATTGTGTACAATACTATGATAAACTCTGAAAGGCACTTCTAATGCAACACTTAAATTTTTCATAATTTCTTAATAATTTAATAACGAATCTCGTCAAAATTTGTAATATGAACAAACTATTTTAATATCCTCTGAAAATTTCATTCAACAAAAGTATCACAGAGCAACCATGATAGTTTCCATCTGAATTAGAAAAAGGTCGGTTGAGTTCATCATAATAATTTCTGTCAAAATTGCCGCCAAACAGTTACAAAATAGAACCATGTGTGCGCATACATAGTCAGATTATTGAATGAAATGATGAAGCCATTAGTTTTAAGGACCACATAAGGAGCAATTTATTATTTTAACATCGGTTTCGTCTGAATTTAATAAATACAGGAGCTGCTTAAGCAAATATAATACAAAGGCCATTCTATGTTTGATGTCCTATAATACAGAATTTCATTGTGAACATCTAATAAATATATCAGCAGCAAAAATTAAATAAAGAAGGCTACACCGCAACATGAGAACTCCATGCAGCAGCAGTGACAAGTGCTTGCATCAGTGCTACAACACCATGAGACGGATGTTTTGATTGGTTGAAATGATGTGAGGTTAGTTAATGCCTATGCTATCAGCCAATAGGAAACATTGTTAATTTTCAGTTTAATTTACAAAGCGTATGCATGCTTTCCATCTACACACAGCTATCTCAATCACTTCTTTGATTTTGTTTCTGCTAAAATATAATGCCTTTACAATGCTTGAAGCCAAACTCTTTATTTCCTTTCTCTGGACTGAACTATCATGCAACTAGACTAATGATCGAAAACCATCTACATGTACTTGGTAAACTGCAGTGTACATGATGGGTTAAAATCTACATTTCTTACGCAATGATGATACAATTACAATTTGTTTTTAATCTGAAGGGGCACATGCATTTCTATGATAGTTTTTCCAACATGTACATGGGTGTATATACACCACAAGAGAGGTGTAATATGTTGTTGTTTTTTTAACTTGGTTCTACTACCTACTATTTGCAATGAATTCATATCATGTTTTGAAACATAATGGTATACCATAACAAATTGTTGATTTTCTGATAGAATCATCTATAGCATAACCTTTTCTTTAAAATAAACACATGTTTTCCATGTTAACCTTAAAATACATGTCAAGTTCTTTTTCAATTTATAAATACCTCTACAATCATAAACCCATTTTACAAAAACGTTATTATATACCGGTAAGTGTTTCTTCTTCATAAATGTTACTTAAATTGCAAGAATTATTTAAAAACACAAATGCAAAATGCTTTAAATTCATGACATACTTTTAGAAGAAGCCCAGTGCATTGCCATTTACCTCAGCATATTTAATTCTGTCAAACTAAGAACACAGCACGGCAAATCACTATATGCAGCATAATTATGCAGTGCAAGCATTAAGAATGCAAAGTTGTTTTACTTAATGCAGGTGCAAGCAAAACTAGTTTATGTAGTATAGAAATCAAACAACAGCTTCAAAAAGTGTACAGAGATTATGTATGCATTAAGCAAACTAAAAAGCATTAAAAAATGAAAGCAATAAAAAAAAAATGAAAATGTTCATGACAAAAACATCATCATTAAATTCAGTGACTTTTAAAATTTCACATGAAGTTTTGATTAAAATTACACCTTGTAAGATTAACCACAATGCACATGTAAAACAATGCGATAGAAAGCATTCTCTTAATTTAACAATTAACTCCTCATTAATCCCACAAAACTCATTTCATTCACATCATTTCTCAAGAACCAATCATATCACATCAATATATCACATGGTAATATCACTGGTAGAGGTCAAAAGTCACAAGCACAAGGTCACGTCTGCTGCACAGTTGTCCTCTTTGACCTCTCACCTTTGACCCGTAGCAGCTGGCGCCTCATGGCTTCCTTTGTGCATCTCCTTCGAGCGGACTGGTTCACATTTGTACGTTGATGGCGGCTGATATTGCGTCTGCTTGCTGGACTGGTGCTGGGCTTTGTACAGAACGCGACCTCCCTGAGTCTGTACAGTATACTGGACACGCGACGTGGTTGTGCTGACCCCGTACGTCGTCGTGGATACCGATGATGACAATATGGAATCTCCCTGGCTATTTGGCTGGCCTAGTGAGTCGTAGGAGTGTGAGTGGGTGGGGTATGGATAGTTACTGACCATGTGGCGGGATGAGAGGGGGGACCCAAATGGGGAGTTGGATACTGAGTTGCCATGGTGACCTCGGAAAGCAGGATTAGGATGAGAGGTCCCAGCGGGGTGCTGATGGCCGTGATGGAAATGATGAGATGTGGAATGATTTTCACCGTCCGACAAATGTTGTGACGGTGACGAGGGTCGCGACCCAACCAGGGCTTGGTGATACTGTTCAACAAGCCGCTGTCGTCGTAACTTCTCGCTATACTTATAAAAGTCTTTCATTTCAAATGGCTTTGACACTTCCACATGAGGTGATATTTTCACAATTTTACTAGATATTGCTTGCACCCCATGCGCTGCGTCTGCAAAGCGGATATTTAAACTATGTTCACCATGATGATTCCCAGTTTGTGGAGGTACTCTATGACCTTCAAAACCTCTAGGACTATAGCAATGACCATCTGGCTGTGAATCTCCCGCCTCTAGGTGCTCATTTGATGTTGGTCGTGTGGGACTTTGCACTATTGGAGATGGTTCAGGCCTAGACGTGTCTCTCCAACCGGACTGAGCGGAATAATAGTCCACATTTCTGATTGGGGGCCGGTGATTGGCTGGCGCCGCTTCATGTTTAACGGGCAACTCTATCAACCGTGGTCCTGAAGATGAATCTATTCTACTAGAGGAGGAATCAGTCCGAGATGAATCTATTCTACTGGAGGTGGAATCTGTCCTAGCAGAAGATGAATCTGCCCTACTGGACGGCAAATCCCTAGAATTATACCGTCCAGGCCTTGAACTACCTATGGAATTGACAGAGTAATTAGATTGACTGGCCATTGGAAATTCTGCGTCTTTTGAACTACTTGAACTAGGATAATCCCGTTCCCGACCTTTGGAGGAAAGGTCAAACTCAGATTTGGAAGTTCTTTTTACAATTGCGGAATCTGAAGTCACTGTTGATGCCTCACTTATGGCATCAGTATCACTAAGTTTTCGTTCATATTCACGATTTGACCGCTTCTTACCATGCCTCTCTAAGCTACCATAGTTTGTCTGTGACTGTTGATAGGCATTGTCAATACTACCATGCCTGGCTGGATATCGCAGTTTACTATCAAACACACTGTCCCCAGGCTCAGAATGTCCGTCCCCAGGTGATATCAAGTCCTGATTACTCTCGTAGCGTGACGTCCGCCTCGAGTTCACATTGTACATGTTATTTGTTGAGCTAAACCCACTGTCCCGTGACCCTTCCAGCCCCATTTCCAGTGCTTCCTGACTGCCTCTCGGTTGGCCTGGTTTGGTTGCCTTTGAGATATGATCACTCTGGTTCCCAGCAGCTGTTGTCCTTCCAGATATGGTTGGGTAGGTGTGGTTCCTGTACTGGTTGCTGTACACAGCATTGGCCTTGTACAGATCATCTGAGTTAGCACTGAAACACATTGATAAGACACTTATAACATATTAACCTTTTTCCACTCAGATACACACTGTGACGAGTTTGTAGTCCCTTAGATAATCAAAATTAAATTTAAGACCTTTCTTACTAGATTTTACTTGTAAAGGCTTCATTTCCAACGCTTAGATACTGATGAGCAGCAAACAGCATAAAATCTGAACAGACTGCGAGTTACTCGCAGGCTGTTCTGGTTTTATGCTGGTTGCATAAAGCCGTTTTAACTTTGCTTCTGAGAAAAGATAAGATACTTACAACTGGCCTTATTTATAGCATTTTAAGAGGTTTTCATGGGTGTTTTATTGAAATATGAATCTCTTTATCATTCAATTCTCTCACCAATAGAATATCGTTTGTAGATAATGTGTAAGGTGTTACTTAAAACCATGGATACAAGTTATAATACAATAGCAACAAATTAAACTAGAACAGTCATTGAAGATTGAAAAAGGATATCAGAACATACCGGAACATACATGAAAATTTCAGCTTCCGCTTGCTCATATTTTAAACAAGATATCTATAAAGTTTCATGTTAATAGGCTGAAAACTAAAAGACTGGTTTGTGACACAATGTGAAGCTTGACAGAGTAACCGACCAATAAACCAACCAACCTACCAACAGGGTGATTCAAGTATAACCCCAAAAACTTTGTTTATGGGGTTTAATAAAACAACACACAACTTTATGGAGAAATTTCTGAAGGCTTTGACATAAAGCTACAAAACTAAGTTGTTACGGTAATTTTAGGTAATTTAACCCTTTGCATGCTGGAACCGATTTTGAAGGCCTTTGCAAACAGTTTGGATCCAGATGAGACGCCACAGAACGTGGCGTCTCATCAGGATCCAAACTGTTTGCTATTCTGATAGTATTCTTTGAAAAAAAGTCAAAGAAAAAGCTAATTTTAGAAATTTAGCTGACGACATTTTAGCAGACGACCAATTTCCCAGCATGCAAAGGGTTAAAAGACTAAATTCATACATAACTACTAGATTGAAAAAAAATATCCCACCTAGGCTGAGGGACTGGCAGTGTCACGGATACTATCTCCCTCTCTACATGCTTTAACACCGGACTGGAACGATGTTTGGAAGATTCTGTAACACCCGGCCGGTCTTCATGCTATTATGAAACAAATAGAGAACTTCAACATTGATAGTCAATGAACTTCAACACTGAAAGCTTATGCACGTCATTGTTTTTAACACAATGAACTTCAACAATCCTGATATGTCAATGAACTTTGACAACATTTGCATGCCAATGTTCTTCTACACTAGTGATATGTTAATAAACTTACAGGTTGATGTGCTTATGAATTTTAACACTTATATGTCAATGATCTTGAACAATACTAATATGCCAATAAACTCCAACACCAATATGCCAATAAACTTAAACACAGATATGTGGCGTGTTCTGAGAAAATTGGGCATAATGCTTGTGCGTAAAGTGTCATCCCAGATGAGCCTGTGCAGTCCGCACAGGCTAATCAGGGACGACACTTTCCGCTTAAATTAGATTTTTGCAAAGAAGAGACTTCATTTAAATGAAAAATGTCATAAAAGCCGAAATTGTCATCCCTGATTAGCCTGTGTGGACTGCACAGGCTAATCTGGGATGACAATTTAAGCACAAGCATTTTGCCCAGTTTTCTCAGAACACGACACATATGTCAATGACCATTAACATAGAGTAAGTGAATTGGGATTACATACTTCTTGGGCCTTGCAGTCTTCAATAGTGTTTATTAATACTTGAAGTTACTTTAACTATATTTGATTCAATTGCAAAACATTTTAAGGCTGAGCATTTGCTTTTAAGTGTATTACATATAAAAATTAATGTATCAATCAGACACAATTTTGTTACATGTTCACATGATAACACTGCATTTTATTCTTAGAAGAATGTTCAAAATTCTTTCATGACACACACTGTTTTCTATAAACAAAGACTAAAACATGTTTCTCAATTACCTATAAACCACACACAAAAGTGGTTATAAAACAGAAACTATTAAGGCAAAAACCCTAGATAAATATTGCAGAGTGTATGTCAGGTCATGCTAGAATCAAAATTAATTTTGCTTTATTTTAACTATAAAGAAACAATGCCCTCATACTTAAATTGCTTTTCATAAGAATTCCACATTGCTGTTTACTTACAGATAAACAAGTCAAGAGTCTACATTATTTTGTTAATAAACCACCAACTGTGTTACCTGTTTGAAATTACTTCGAGGACCTCTTGGAACCAAAGGTGATTGTGACGGGGAGATAACGTCAGAATCTGAAACATACAATCAATATTAGAGTTTTCTCCCTTGGATAATTTTTCAAATAATTTATGTCAATTAATACAAATGTACCAATGTAGATGTTTTTACATATTCAATGCTCATTTTAAACAATTAAAAATAAATATTTAGTTATTATCAAGAGAAAAATACACATGTATCTAAAATTATAAACATAATGTATAATAAATCACAATTCTATTTCTTTACAAACTGTAAACATAATAATTGTACATGCGTACAATGAGAATTATAGAGTTATCATTGGACTTTTTTTCTTTTTGATTTTATTCACAAATAACAACACATACAAAGCAACAACAGTCTCATGCACGATGACATAACAGGAAGAAAGACAACATGGCAAAACATTTCAACATCCATGCAGTTTTCAAATGTATTTTTTAGGTCTTTATGAGTTTGAACAAAACTTGGTGCATCATTTTTTCCACCTCAATTCACAAGGTCCACATTCTACACATTAATNCTGTTTCCTACAAATAATGTAAAATTATTTACAAGTGAAAGCTAAACATTAAGCAAGTGCTGTTTAATTCTCAATCTGAAATAATTATGAGTCTAACATGCCTGTACAGTATTTACCTTTTTGAGAAATGTTGTTGAATAGATGTATATTTTTAACTTCCAACTGAAAGAATCTATGCAGCATATACGTCAATAGCAAAAATAGCTTGCAAATTCTGCTGCAACTAATGCATGTACATTTTTCGCAGGATTTAAAAAAAATATAAAAAATACTAAATTGCGTCAAATTTGATATCATTTACAACATTCAGAAAAACCACAATGTGCACAACACTGAATAGTAATAAAAAAAAAACACAACAACCACAGTTAAAAAAAAATAATTTGCAGGTACATTTTGGCTGAAACATGGCTGTTTTGAACAAAGGTGAATAAGTTTGATAATGTTACCATTTTACTGACAAAAAAAGCGCTGCTCCTTGCGGTATTTTGTTTGTTCATTTATAATGCATGAATAAGTTTCATTACCAAACCAAATACAAATTGAATAAGTTTAATCAGGCAATCTTTTTCAGTAGACAATACTTTTCTTGGTAGATGATTATGTTAAAAAGACCACCTTTTCTGCAGGTTCGGTCACTGGTTGCTTTAATTGAATGCCCAGCAAACAGCACCATGCTCCAGCCACATGTATCAGCAAAATGGTGCACCTCAGACAAAAAATCTACTAACCACTGTCAGTCATTTCTACACTCCTGATACTTTTAGCTAGAAACAAATCAATAAATACAATATTAATGACATTCATTGTTACAGTTATTATATCATTGATTGTTTTGTAAAAAATATGTGTATTGTAAAAACATAAAAATAATGCTGATATGTCAATGTGCTTTGAAACACTTACACCATCAAATGTACAAGTTTAATAACAAATTTAGTTGGGGGTTTCTGATTCAAAAGAAAATGAACAACTTTCTTTTATGTCATCATGTAGTTGCATACAGAGTAGATTTACATGTACATCACTTTAAAATACAAAAATAAATATATACAATGCTTCTCTTACACAAATGCTTTCGTTTAAAACCTTCAATACTGAAAAAAGGAAAAATTATTATGAATGAAAACACTGTTGAATTCGATCCAGTTCAGTCTTCATCCATTCCATGGGATTTTATCCTTTAACATTTGTAAATCTCAAATTTCAATTCCTCATAGAATTTTTTTTTCCTTATCTTTGTTGAGGTCTCATAATATATTCATGTTCATCTTCACGTTCATCCTTTTTCTGTAGTTTTTTTCACAGTTTTACTTCCTCTCCACCAATTTCTATGACATTGACTTTCGTGTATTGCTTCCATGACAACATTTTTATACGTCGTTTTTCTAGGCGTGGTTTCTCGTTTTTGTTTCCATATTCCATTTCACAATATGTTGGTTAAATGTGTCTTCACTTTCAAATTCACAGGTCACTCTATTTTAAATGGTCTGAAAACTAAATAACCCCATCCGTTAACAATCATAACATGCTACAATTATCGTGTTACTCAAAAATAAGCAGCACTTTCCTATCACCCAAATTGGGTTTATTTTTTCACTGCATCTTATATACAAATACAAGCAAATGCTACTGACTTTTCCATCTTAAAATAAAAATGACATATTCTGACTGCCATTTTTTATGACAATCGACCAACGTCACAAAGACGCTACCATACCTCCTATATGTCTGCATATATTCATATTCAATGCAGTTCATACTGTCTTACGTATTTGCTTAACAAAAAATAATTTTATGGTATGTTAATTGAATTATTTACCATGATATATGATATATTCATAAATTTCTTTTTATGAAACAAAAAATAAAGTAGAAATACTTTACAACAAAATAAGATCCAGTGTCAAAACGACTCTTCGGTCATAGACTCGTTCACACCTACTTGTTTATATATGCAAACATTGCTATGCAAACATCAACTGGGTTCATTGACTAAACTAGTAAAGATTGGTCTGTTAATCATTCAACTTGCAGATAGAAGTCTTGAAATTACCAATTGGAAAAAAAAACGTAAAGAAAGTGTAGAGCATAACAGGTATGTATATGAGTTAATATACATACCTGAGCATATAACAAGTACTTTTTAGGACTAAAATATTCTCAGAAAGAATATCTTAAATTGTCTAGACTAATAGCAACATGTTTTTGCCATCAACAAATCTTAAATGTGTGTTTATGCAGTGTAACAGCACTTCATAATTTCTATTTCACACCAAAAAGTATGTTTAACGCGAAACTTTTTTGCACCTATAAAGATTTCATTTCTCATGTGAATTTTATACACAATGTTGGCTTTTGTTGAGTAATTACGGTAATAGTAAATAACGCATGCTGAAGCCGTAAAAATATACCACAAAAATATACTTTTGTTTGCATTTTTATGACATTTGCCATAGAGAACTTACAAATATCTATCAGTTTAGCAACCAGCAATAAGTACAAATGTATGTATCTTTTACTCAGTAAGTTTTGTAAAAGAAAAAATATTTAAGTACTAAGAGAATACAGCCAACAAGAGATATTTACCAGAAAGTCGAATTTGTTGGATAACAATACTCAATGTGATACATTTATTAAAGCTTTTATAGAAGCCTTTAATAACCATAAATAAATATAACCCATCATCCACCTCTGAGAAACTACAATGTAAGTACATGCAATTTTATATCGTTTTTTTTTCCCTATCTATGAACCGATTTCCTAATTGTGACAAAGTTTTTTAGCACAACATTAATTCTAGAAAAGCATAAAATGAAAATTATTTAACTTTAATTATTGATTCTTATGTTGATAAAATTACTGATGTTTGTTTAATAGAACCACTCAGAAATTACATTGTAACCTTCAACAAATAATTTTTTGTTTCAACATTTTTGTTGTTGCAAATAATTAACCTTATGTCTGATATAAACATATTCAATCTATGTTTTCATTCACTGTATTTGATTTTGAAACCCAAAGATTTACTGCAATTAAATATATTCAACATATGTTGTATTTTCTTTAATAAAAGTTGCCTTTATTGGCAGGGAAGGGATGGGGTGATTTATGACACATTTCCCTATATTGAAGACAATATACGACTTACTAACTGGCATGCATGGTCCAGATATCCCTGCTGACACTTTTATGGATAGTTAGCATTACTGTAATGGCATATTAGCATCTGTTTATCCCAAAAAACATAGATCACAGTTTATTACTTTTCTAAGAGTGTCAGAAATGATGGAGACATGTACAATTATATTGGATGATTTTTATAGTGTCTAACAAGAGATGTGTTTGTCAGAAACACAATGCCCCCTACTGCGCCTCTTTGAATTACATTTTTTTGTTATTATATCCCTTTAAAAATTATAACTTCCCTTGTGAAAATGATCTGTACCTGCCAAATGATAAATAGAAATTATCTTCCTTTAAAGCTTGTGACTTCCCTTGGATTTTGTTTTTTGACCTTTGACCTTGAAGGATGACATTGACCTTTCAGCACTCAAAATGTGTATCCATGAGATACACAGGCATGCCAAATATCAAGTTGCTATCTTCAATTTTGCAAAAGTTATGGCGAATTAAAGTTTTAGGACGGAATCACAGACTGACAGACGGACTGACAGTTCAACTGCTATATGCCACCCTACCGGGGGCATAAAAACTTACTTTCAAAAGAGTCTGAAAACATAAAATAAATGTGTTCTTAGAACAAAATTAAGCTCCTTAAACCTATAAAATATCTATGGGTACTCCCTGTGTAATATTGCCTACGTAGTATTTCATTCATGTGGTTTGTGGTAATTTATGGAAACCTCCCACCGAGATATTAACCCATTTATGCCGAGCGTCTAGAAAAAAGGCCTTGGCAAACAGCGTAGACCCAGATAAGACGCCGCATGATGCGGCGTCTCATCATGGTCTGCGCTGTTTGCTTAAAGGAATTTCTGTAAGAAATATTCTAAATATAGAATTAAATATACTAGACATCCCTAATTTTGGAAATAAATTGATCCAATTTAGAAGGATGGGAGAGTCCACAAGGCATTAATGGGGTAAACTGGTTTGTTGATCTGATCACTCATATTCAAGAATAATGAACTCATCATGGCCTTCTACATACAATTTTGTGGTCAAAAAGATAAACTCTGCATATCATTGTGGTTGATTATCTTTCGGTATCCGGACAATCGCTCCCAGGGACAATCGCTCCTACGCAAATTTTGACAAGGCGGACAGTCGCTCCAACGTTGTTTTGACAACCCGGATAGTCGCTCCTTCATTATTTTGACAACCCGGACAATCGCTCCTACATAATTGTAACACCATGGTGATTGGTAATAAGTTATATATCCTACAATTACATGCGAAACCTTAAAACATAGTATACGCCGATCAAAGGCTTACACCTATAATTAGCCGACAATTATATTAACATTTTAATTTATAAATGTTAATATGTGCTAATTTCCTTTCTGTACATTTGTGTGCATAATAGCATAAATACAAGTAAAATAAAGAACAAAATTTCAACTTCTCATGCAGTTTTTATGTTTTATACCATTCACAAATTTGGCACTTATTCCAATAAATGTTATGTAGGAACAGATGTCCATATAACGTAGGAACGAATGTCAAAATAATGTAGGAGCGACAGTCCGGGTTGTCAAAATAATGTAGGAGCGACTGTCTGCCTTGTCAAAATTAGCGTAGGAGCGATTGTCCGTGGGAGCGATTGTCCGGGATTCTTATCTTTCAGATGTACCAGTTAATTGAACTTCAAACAATTTTATGAATAAAAATGTTATAAAAATTAATTCTTTTGTAAGTTAAAATTAGCAGCCGATATTTCATAAAATATAGGTTGTTACCATAGCAACTGAGCAGACCTTATCTGAGAACTTTTAAAATCTCAGTGATAAAAAAACCCATTACAGAATGATGCAAAGAAACCCTAACCCTAGAAAACCAACCCAAATTAACCTGGGCTAGAAACAGCATGAAAATCTGACAAGAAGACTTCAATGGGCTCCAAAAGAAATATACAGAAACGAGCATATCTCAGTTGCTTGTCTAATCAGAACATCAGCAGTTAACCTGCATCTTATGACCTGGTTGAATCACCAGCTGCAGTACTTATGCTGGCTTGGAGTTTGCTGGTTCATTGATTGGTTTCATCCTTTATGCATAGGGACACTTCCCAAAAATTAAAATGGACAAAAAAATAGTTCTTTTAACCTTATCAGGCTCATATCCTTGGGTCTATAAGTACAGAGGCATCCCTGTGTCTGAAATTCCATATCAGGGCTACCTACGCCTGTGCCTGAATTTCCAACAAAAGGGTATACCTGTGCATGAATTTCCAAAAAAGGGTATACCTGTGCATGAATTTCCAAAAAAGGGTATACCTGTGCATGAATTTTCAAAAAAAAAGGTATACCTGTGCATGAATTTCCAAAAAAGGGTATACCTGTACATGAATTTCCAAAAAAGGGTATACCTGTGCATGAATTTCCAATCATTATCTGTGTGTGATTGTTGTATCTCTAGAGAAATAAAGAAATTAAATGGACACATTAAATTAAGAATAAAATAAAACAATTGCCAACTGTGGGTCTATGCCCATGCGCCATAACATTTGATACCATTCTACAGATGAGTACTGTCCTATATCTTGTTTATGTTTCTATGAACACTATTCATGTTTTATGAAACCTGCTATTAACCTATAGTTTATAACAACCATCCTTTGGTTGTCTGCCATTGTTTATAGCACTTATCCTAAAGCTTTCATAGTGTCTGATGTAAAACACCTGGGGGTTTCATGACTTGCTTCATTTATTTTATATCTTCATAAAGCCCACTAAAAACTCTGCGTTTATGCTCCATCACCATTTCAAAAAAAAAAAAAACTTCTTGTTCTTTCAATTTCTGGTGTCATTTTGATTAAAGCCATCAATCAACCTAACCATATTTTCATATTATTGATTTTACATGTATATATTTTGAAAACATCATGAAATGGTACAAAGAAATTATATGGCAATTTATGATTTAGTAAGAATTTATTGGGTGTCAATTGAATAGACAGAACCAAAGTCCCAAAATTAATGTATGATCTGAACTGATATAAAAAGACAGTCATGCAAATATAAATATAAAGATATAATATATAAGACCCATCTCCATAGAACTGATCAAAGCAAAATACACAAAGTACATGGTTTTGGTATGTTTTATTAAATCAAAATAATATCTCAATGCAGTTGAGTACATTTCTCTAATTTTTCAAAAGTAATACTGAAAATATATATTTAAAAAATACCAAATGGTTGTAATGATGATTTGATTTTCAATGATTTTATACAGAGATATGAGACAAAATTTAGAGAGTCAAAGACAGACAAATGGAAGAAAGATAGGAAGATGAATAACACAGAAAGACAAAATGAAACTATTTACAAAAGACATCAAAACATATAAATTAAAGAATTAATAGCATTAATAGAGAAAAAAAATGGTAATAATGCTTAAAAGTTAAGAAAAAAGAAATTTAAAATAAGGGATTAAAAAAATAATTTAGACAGTCAAAAATCGAGACAGTTTTAAAATGAATGAGACATCTTGTAAGCAATTGGTCATAATTTCATAAACTTTTAGGCTTCAAATTGAAGCCCATAAACACAATAAACTGTACATATCTTTTTTTGCCATTTTCCATTTTGGTTGGTTTTCTCAGAAAACAGAATGAGGTAGAATTAATTTCAATGTGGTCAAGTAAAAGTGAATGTTAAGCTACAAATGAGTTGATAAAATATATAAATAAAAACATACACCACTTAATTAGTACCCTATAAAAACCCATTCCATAGGTCACTTTGTTAATGTATGTATGAATGTATAAATTTAAGTGAGTAAAACAGTAATAAGAGATTATGAGCATGGCAATAAATAATAAGTCATATAATGATATATGAATGATCTAAATACACATAGCACCATATTGAGTATTGCACTTTTTTGGATCCCTGTTACTTTCAAGTCTATTCCTCGCAAAGCATAGGGGTTTGTATGAGTAACTTCCCTGAACACTTCTAAGAGTGATCTCCCTTTGACAATTAACCCCACTGAGGTTACACCGCAGTCTCCTTGTTAGCCCTGGGCACCTGCGGAGAGAGCTTCTGGAACATGGTGTGATGCCAGGAGGCTCTCTTGCTTCGTCGGGTGTTCGGTGACATGCACGCGAGCTCTCGTTTCTTGTGAACAGATGGTGGGGTAAGGAAGGACAGATCTAGCTGAGATTTGTCAGGGAGGGTGTTCTTGAAGGATGATGGGTAGAGGGAGTCGTTGGAGATCTTGTAGGACTCCTCCGAACTCGACGTTGCGATTGTGTCAATACTGGTGTCAGCGAGCCGTGACTCGTCCGTCTGCGACTCCGACGCCATCGAGTGAGAATTCTCGAAGCTCGTCTCGAATATCACAGACGAGTTCCTGGCTTCACTTTTCATGGGGCTCTTTCCTGAGTCAATAAAGCGGTGATACTTGAGCAGGTTCTTCTCGCGGAACGATCGCGACAATCGATGCGCTACTGAGGTACTGTGGCGGGACTTGGGATGACGGTGAATCACCGAGTCATCGCACAAGGAATCATCTGTGTCACCCACACAGTACGTACCATCAAACTTTCCCGACGACGCAGGGGACTCTGGAATGCTGCCCTTACGATGCTCACTCAGCTTTTTCTCCATATCTTTCATCTGGAAAAACAGAAAACAAACAATTAAGACTCATGTCTCAAAACATAAAACACTTCCGATGCCGACCAGGTAAATGTTTAGTGTGAAACAGATCTAGATATTTGTGTGAATACTCATATCTTACAACTGGAAAACCCAGAAAACAACAATTAAGATGCTTGACTTAAAACATAAAAACACAAAAATATTCAGTGTTAAAATGTTCTCTAATGCCAACCAGGTAATGTTTAATGTGAAAAACAGAAAACAAACAATTAAGACACATGTCTAAAAACATAAAAACACTAAAATATACAATATACAGTGTTTAAATGGTCTCAAATGCCAACACCAGGTAAATGTTTAATGTGAAATAGATCTCCATGTTTGTGTGCCAATACATTCACAGGTTATCTACAGTTGATTAGTTTCCACCTAGCCTCAATTCACAAGATTCAAAGCAGAACCAGTGATCCTATCTGCTTCCAAAACACTTGTTTGGGCAACAGCCAATGGCACAATTTCTTGGAATGAAACATAACAGGAAATTTAATCAAAGCACTTGAAAGTTCTCAGTGGTTTATTCCAGATTGGCGTTAATAAAATGAACCTTGTCAATCTTAAATTTATGTTATTTTTAGGTACAACATTCCTTAAAGTGAGACTATACGATTTTGTCAAATATTTATGATTTCTTATAAATGTGTGAACAACTTATTACACATATATTTCAATATAAATTAAAATAAAAGTTAAGAAGAACATGTGTCGAAAAATGCGAAATAAGGCAGATATTTAAATCGGAAATCGAAAATGGCTGTACAGCCAAACTAGCCAGCATATATATCATGCATGTACAATGTGAATCTAAATTTAGCTTTAGTGCAGATTTGTGCATACGACACAAAGACACAATTTTGTTTCCTAACAAATACGAGTAAGTGTCGGCATCGTCTTTAACCAGCGCTAACTTGTCATTGCTGCATTTTATGAAATTCGTATTCAAAATGTAATTTTTCTTGCATATTTTGTGTTATTGTAACTATTTTTATCAAAATATTACAATTTAACACATATAAAAAGTTGACAAAATCGTACAGTCTCTCTTTAACAAATTGCCTGAATGAAACCAAACATTACATCAGCTTACATTCTGAAGCCAAAAAAAAAACTCCAATGAAATGACACATGAGTAACACAACGACGGGGCCATATTCACCAACCTATTCTTAGACTTGGTATAAAGAATAGACTTTAAGTTAACACATACTTCAGATTTTAAAAAGGATACAGGCCACCACTGGTAAGCATGTTTCACACAAAATGTTCTACATTAAAAATGATGAAGTTAGGAGAATAATGTAAAGTTTTACGCAAAATTTAATGATGCTTGAATATTGCAATTTGAAGAATATTCTTTATTCTTTGACTTAAGTCAAGAATTCCTTGGTGAATATGGACCCGGGCATTAATGTTCAGTTTCCCACTATTCCAGTACATACCTTATTCTGTGCCTTTATGAAGGACTGTCTGCGCTGCTTCCTCACAAAGCGACTGACCGATTTGTCAGAGGCCAGCTTGTGGGCTGCGTTGGTGATCTGCTTCTGTAGCTCAAGCTCTAACTGCAGCTTCTTTGTCTCGTCCTCTGACTGGAAACACAAGGAGAATACCGATGAATACCAATGGCGTATGTATATGTAAAACACAAGCAAATTCGTTGAATTGAAATCCCCCGCAAATTAATTTTTTTCACGGAATTATTGATGGACAACGCCAAAAATTCTATACCCCTCCTTCTTTGGAGGGTGATGGTGTTAGTATGGGTGTCAATAACATGGATAGAATGATCAATACTTAATTCATAACGCACATTTAGATCTAGCAATTTCTATAGTATCTTCCTTTTTTTACATAATAATCTTCAAACATTTTGTTGTAGTAAAGGTTGTAATCCTTTAGAAATGTTATTTTAAATGAAACTTTAATCCCAAATATATGTGTATAACTATGTTATTTTTGAAGCGTTAAGGCAGACAGGCAGATTGGCCCTGGGCTCAATCCCTACTCAGGGCCTTTCAGTTGATGTTTCCTAAGACAGCCTGTGCCTTTTATGCAATCAAGCTAAAAAGTACTACAAGCTCTAAACTTTAGCCTGAAAAAATCTATATAATATCGTCCGTGTCATTACCTGATCATTCTGATCTGGAACCATATAGGTGCTTAGGGAGAAGGCTGTGCCTACACGACGCCGGATCTGAGGGGGTACCTCACCCGGCGCTAGGGGCGTTTCCGCTGGCAACACGCCTGTCAACTCCCCTTCCTTTATGCAGAGCATCTTGAGCTCCTCAGTTCTCTTCTTGAGGGCCTCCTCCAGCTGCTCTCTACGCGCCTTCATCGCCAGGTACATCTCACGCTGCACCTTCGCCGTGTCCGCGGGGTCAAAGTTCACTGAAATCACAAGGAAACAAGTTTTGAGAAATTTGTTCTTTGGGCTACTGATTCAAGAAATATAAGCACTGACAGTAAAAAAATAATCAAAACTAGGATTTATCACCCACATCCATACCATGTTTATGTCACAACCCACCCGCTGTCACATTTTCTTATTATTTTATTATAATCCCCATAAGATTTAGAGGATAAAAGAGTATTGAATTCAATAAGCATAATTCTTCAGTTAAAATTTCAACATTTTTTCAATACTTTCATTTACTGTTTCTTAACATAAATCTCATAACCTATTGTCACGATTCAATAACAATGATCGATCAATAACTTTGTTGACAGGAAAAATTACTGTTAAATTAGGGCTGTCAACTATGGTTATTGGTATATAATGATCATAATTTGTCATATAGAAAAAGAAGTGTACTTAAGAAGGCAATGCACTTACAAACTGGTACATTGTGTATATTCTTTAAACATTCATTTGAGAACCAAAAAAAACCATTACAAAAATGTCAATGGACACACAACAAACCAAAACCTTTCATAAACTGTCAAGAGTCGCTTATTCAAATCTTAATAAGACCACAAGTCAGGAGTGTCAAGTGACCTGACAAATAAAATCTTTTGAAAAAAAAAATTGAGGTAAATTTTAATCCACGACTTAAGCTCTTTGTTTGCCAAACTTAAAGCGCACACCGGCAATTTCCTGCCGTATGAATGATAAGCAAAGACCCCTCATAATCTCTCCATCTTGACCTGACACGGGGACACTTGCATATGAGACCTTATCCCATACATCAGAGACCCGTTATCAATAAACCTATTTGCGATGACGCTGATTAAAATGGTTTAAATACCTGTCCTCTATGTAAGAATGAGTGATTTTAACAGTGGGGTGTTGGTAGTTTAAATTCAACTTCTCATTAAAAGTAGAGAATTGTACAAAACTTTTTAACAATAGATTTTTTTTTTAATTATGCTTATACGAATTTGTATTTAAATTATGTGTAAATGGTTTTAAATGCCTGTCAGCAATGTAAGAATGAGTGAATTTAAAAGTGGGGTGCTGGTTGTTTAAAATTCAACAGCTCATTAAAAGCCGAGACTTACAAAACTTTGTTATTAATTTGGTAAAATCGTTTTTTAAATAACGATAATACTCCTTTTAATATAATTTCCATTTTTTATCTGTTGAAGCTTAAATAAATAACCAATTAACAGTTTTTGCCAAAATGTATATCCATGGAAAATAAATATTGCCCATGAAAGCTCAACATAACATTACAGAAACATATAAGATATTAGAATAAATGGTTAAAAGTTTTTTACGCCCACAAGCGCTTCTTAGTACCATTGAGGTACAAGGATGTATCAAGCAAACATGAGTGTGTACTTGAACTATGACGCAGTGAAACAACCATAGTCTAAGTAGTTTTTTTACGTCATGTACAATTATTTCAAAATTACATGGTACTGTAATAGGGTAAACCCTGTAATAGTGGGTCGTAATATTGTGACTTCTAGAATGAAACAATTTCGAAATATAGTTTTTATAGATAGAATTATTACTACTTGTAAACATGTATATCAAAGGTTAAATATGCAATAAATGTATTCAGTAAAAATTCAATTGCTTCAATTGAAAAATAACGAAAAAGATAAAGATGTTTGTTTTTGGTTTTTTCTTTGATGTACATAACTACATTCCATACTTGAGCACCATGATAAGATAATGGTTATACACATGCAAGTTTTGTGTTAAGATTTTAATCTTAATTGGATGAAGATCTTAATCTTCCTGCAAATTATTTTATCCACTTCAATGTAAACATTTACAAGCAGGATCAAAGTCAGCCCTGTTTTCAGATAAGAATCTTAAGTATAACTTCTAAAAAAAACTTGTCATATAACTTTTTGTTTGATTTTTTTGTTTTTATTTTTTTCAATAGAATATTATTTAAAAAAAAAAATATTTAACATATACAGAGAATAAAAATTGTATATTCTAATTTTATCACATGTGTTTCATATCAGACTGCATTAAAAAATTACCGTATCAATTTCAGTCTATATCATCTTAATTAAATTCCAATTAGCTTAATTACCCTTCGTAATGCATACCTTTCTTATACAGCATTGTTTTAACAGGTGTTTTGATTGAGTCTGAGACCTCGTTCAATGTTTCCATAACCTCTGCCATTGATTCCATGTCTTCTGAGGCATCCAAATTACAATCCCTTAATCTGACACTTGGATCACAAATTATCTCCGAAGGCATACTTTATTTGTATTGTTAATCTATTCCAGTTTGCATGTACACAATTTAATTCCATGTCACATTTGAATTAGGTCCGAACTACTCATTTTAATCATTTACCATCACTCTTGCTAGTCGTGCCTTTAATGTCTGACTTGCAGTTTGTTTTAAGTAATGTCCAATATTTTTCGCACTTATGTCAAATTCTTATTTCACAACTTAATGTCTTTCCTATACACCCTAAAGTGTTGACATTTATTTAATTAACAAGTCCTAAGTGCTATAACAAATTATCGCTTCAAAATTCCAGTAACAATTCTAGTAGTAACATGAGAAAGTATTTGGTCCCTATAAATTTTTGTCTTCCACAAATATTTCACACCAATCCAGTGATATCACAGTTTGTCACAAGTCAATTCGCAGCTCATAACTCCGGTGACTATTGGCAATTTGGCATAAGCAGCTCTTCAGTAGCCAAAAGTAAACCAGTCAGTCTTACAATGCTGTGAACCAGTCAAGTTGTGGGGGAGCATTGCATTGTGGGAAGAGTGTCTCTTTGATACCACCAATCAAATATGATCTGTCAATTCTCAAGAGCTGATTGTTGTAATCTTTGAACAGTTGAAATTGATCTATAGGCGTTTATTAATTATGGAAACATAAAAAGACTGTTTTATTGACTTCAATTCCTCAAGCATGTCTTAAATGAAGAATGAACAATTGGTGTCCAGTTTTAAATTGTGTTATTCAAGATGATCCACTTGATAAATCTTTACATAAACAATGTCTTTATTGTGCAAAATCACATAAGCTTACTAATTTCCTTTCCAATGCTTAGCTTCAAACAATGGTTCGCTTTCAATATTTTCAGACAAAATACTTTTGGCAAAAAGTAACATTTATGCACTGGTGACTTCCTAAAGACAAAATGTAACAATGTCAGTCTAAACACCACACTTCAATGACTCCTTAATTTATGAATAACATGTCTTATCTACATTTGAATGATAAAACAAACATTCATGTAGAAATCAGTCCCACTTCTGACCACTTCTCTTCAACATCCTGCTTTTCATTATGTTTAACAGGAAATGCACACATGGGAAAATTTAATCTTTATTTTAGATGTACCTTTTTTCATAGGCACACCCAACACAAGTCCATTATGTACCAATTATGAAATTATTAATATCCAAAATATTAGGCCTATAATCCATTGATAATCCACTAACAGTCACACCCAGTTATGAAATCCAATATGGTTCATACGTAAAGGTCTTGCATTTCTATTGTCAACACTGCCTTATATTTCCTTCTTTAATTTCAATGATTTTCTTTAATCTGATTTAATGTCTAAAACTTTCTTTATTGGTCCACTTTTCAAAGACGTCATAAAACCATAATAAAAAGCAAACTTATTCAACTGATTACAAACCTATACTGACTCGCACATAACATGCCGTGTACAAGTGTATTTTAAACCCCAGTGATTCATAGGAATTGCCTGCTGTTCAAACTTCCCTTACAGTCTCTGATCCATGGATTTGATTTAATCACTCAATCTTACATGATACTTGGATTTCCCAACTTTGATTTAAACAAGATAATAATGCGTATTCCTGTCTGAAAAACATACACTAGTGCATACAACTGAAACCATGGGCTTTCCCGTTAATACTGCACTCCTCTACTGATGTTAACATATGCCTCAACAACAATCTACCTTACGCTAAACACTGAACACGCTAAACACTGAACACGTCATGACAACAGTGTTACAGCAAAATAAGCCTAAAGCAAATTTCAGGTAGCGAACATCCAGGTCGCACATACCACAGCCCCAGTTTGTTCATTACCACTAACAGCCTGTTCATTACATGGTTACGGTATAATGCCCCTGTAATTATGCCAGACCGAGGAGATGGTATCATAAAGTTAACTGGGGAGTAAGACACGCTTAAAACTGGGTTCTTAGGAGAAATCTGACTAAACAACTAGATTGTCATCAGGGAGAACTACCAGAGACCATTCAGTAAATTGATAGCTCAACTGCAACCTATAATCAACACTGCAAAACTGCCCTAATGGATCAAATGTTGGATCAATTAACATTTCTTAGCCTAATGTTTATTCAATTAAATTCACATTAGGTCAGCAAATTGACTCGTATTTACATAGCTGTGGAGTGTTTTCTTTACACATACATATAATATGTGAACAGGGGCATTAACTTACTTCTTAAATATCAATTGTGACTAATATTCAATTAAGATGTCCAAGCTTAGCGAACTAAGACAAAGTTGCAAAACTTGCCTATTTGTTACCAACGCAAAGACAGGTACATTGCCTCCTCTGCAAATCTCATAATCCAACAATTACCCAATTCCCACCCAAACGTTTACACTTCCATGCTAAACTGCAGGTAATTTGTAGGCACATCAAAGACACACCAAACACCCAAAATATTACCAATCAGCAAACACAGATAGCATACCCAGATAAGCACACAACTCCACAAACTCTGCTAGAACCCTTTACCATCAACCATCATTTCATAATCCACACCTGGACTATGTAATAACTGTATAAAAGAGTATCAAAGCAGATAAGGGGCCTATGATATATATCAGAAATATAATTTACATTTATGAGATATTTTTGTGCATCCCAGCTGTCTTCTCAGGCAATACACAGAGAGGCTAAGGGGATTACGATCTACTCCATCTGTCTGGACCCTAGGTGCCAACGACTTCCTATTTCCCATAATTTTATGATAACCATAGAGACAGACATGCTGTGGGGTGGGGCAAATATTGCGCAATAATGTCTGTGCATATTTTGTATCCGAATTTTTTATCGCATTTCTGCTCTTTTTTGTTCACAATTTTATATTTGTGTGTTTTCTGTTAAATTTTACCAACGACTTCCTATTCAAATCCTATTATGATAACTAACAGACATACTGTGGGGTGGGGAAAATATTGCGCAATCATGCCTGCGCATATTTTTTTATCAGAAAATTTAATTGCAAAGTAGCATTTCTGCTTCTTTTTTGGTTCACAATTTTACATTTATACATTTTCTATAGGTTTTAAAACAAAGAATATGTTCTTATTTATATAATAGCATATTGCCTAACTTGATCATACATTTATACAATAAATTATGCATAACTTCACACCACAAACTCTCCACAATATGCCTCTAAATGAAGTGTCAAGTCCAACAGAGTGCAAAAGCCCACCCTTGTAAATAATTACATTATTTTTATTATGGGGACACTGCAAGCTTTATGTGCAGCTCTTTTCTTTCGTCACCTCATTTGCTCCTTAAAGCTCCCCTAATGGGCCCAACAATAAACAAATTAGCCCCCATCACCCAGTGGGTTCCACCATTACCACCTAGCTAAAATTGTTGTGTAAACATTGAGACAAATGACAGTCAATATTGTCAACATAGTAATGCTTCCCACAGAGTTAATGGCTATAAAACTCTGTCCTCCGTAGATTATAACACCCTTTCATACACCATATGTTCAAACTACTTAATTGAAAGTTGTTTAGTCTTAAAAATAATTTGATCAAATAAAATAATTTAATAATAAAATATTTGAATTTCTTTCAAATTTACCTGAAAAATTCATGTTATAATCCAAACTATCTTTGGTCAAAACCGCCTTGTCCATCTTGCCACTTCTTGTTTTACACTAGTACACTATTAAGCAGTACAGTACAATGCCAGAATCTGATATTCAAGGTGCCACTTTTCCCACTAAATCTCCAAGAATTGCACAATTTTATGGCCCTTTGCTCCTTAAAAACAAGTTATGGTCACCAGCTCTTGATTTATGACCCCTTATCTAACATCCTATGAGAGCATCAGTCAGAGACATGGCCCCTTGTGATTTCCCAATAAACTGCCCTGTTGTTATGAAGGAACAATTCAATTACAGGACAACACTTTTTCCAAAGATATAACACAGATAAGACAATACCACACAATGCTACTGACCAATTTCTGACCAGCCTTATATATTTATTATTGGCAATCAATTAGCTATTAATTGGAAAATAATTAAGCAATTAATGAGCCAGTGCTAATTTTGCAATTGGAAACAATTTAAGTCTAGCATGGAGGAATATTTCCCCTGGAACTATACAATGTGTGCCTCAGGGCTGTAAACAATTGGAACATATAGAATACCAGTAGGGAAATTATTACACCTTATTGAAAAGAAGATGACACAGGATGTTTCAACTTGTGTTAAATGCAGATGACTAAATGAAATAACTTGAATATTTCCTGTCTCTTGCTAAAAGCACTTGGCAACATGTAGTTAAGTGGGACCCTTTATTTACATAGATGCACTTATACACATGCAGAAGTGATATTTTTTACACAAGATAAATTTTGACAGTATAAATATTTGATCTAATGAAATGTACGATGAATAAATACATGAATATGTATACAAATCAACATTACAGCAGTTTCCAGTTTATGAAAAAAGTATTTCATACATTAGTTATTCTTGAGTTCTGATAAAAAATGATGACCAAAAATGTGGTGTATTAATCCCTACCTTGCATACAGAATGCTGGATTATCCATTGCAACAATAATCATCTTCCACATACACAAACACGCTTTATTTCAAAAAATTATATATGCAAATTAAATCATAACTTAGTGTACACTATTTCTTAAAATATGCGCTTAGACATGCACTCAACATCAATGAAACAATATTATACAAAAAAAACACTTTTTTATAAGTACCCCCCATGTATGTGTCAGACCAATCAAATAATCAGCATGAGATCAAAAGCTTTACTTAAGTTCACAGCTTATCCACTTAATTGCAGTAATCAATAGTCATAATTAGCAATCTATGCAAACTCAACTGCAGAACAATAGGAAGTTTGTGGACAATCAAGGAGACATAAAAGGGCATAAAGACAAACTGATAGATAATCCCAAATAAGTAATCATTACCTTCTCTTTTATCTGGTAATTATTTTTTCATACATACATCATGAAAAGGTTTAACTTTAATGTTTGTGGGAACAAATTAGATTGCATTATAAGCTTTATAAAATATTAATTTGTAAATAATAAATGTTTTTAATGGAAATATACCAACTTTTAATTGTGATAAAAAAACAACATTTTATTATATATATTTTTACAAAATAGACTTTAAAAAACAACAACTTACTTTTCATTAAACATAAATATCTTGAGTTTATCAATAATATACCAAAATAATCATTAAGTAATTCATTTGCATATATAATTAATGTAATTTTGCAATAAAAACATTTTACAAAGCATCGCTAATGGATTTCACAATGTTTTATTTCTTATGTTATAATGTTAAAGTCAGAAAACATTTGATGTGTGGGAAAGGACAATTTTGACTTGAATAAACAATGTCCAGGGGCAATTTTCTCAGCAATTTTGCATTGATCAAAGGATTCAAATGTTGCATCATTTACCACTGATGCATTTTGGCCCACTGACTTGTGAAAGAGGCTGTCCATATTGTAAATGCAGCAAAACTGCTAGCCATTAATCATACTTAAACCTGCAATTATTTAACAATTTGACCATTCTAAGTTTCAGACTAATATTTTTGTGATTTCTATCTACTGAAAAAGTTGGTCTAAGACAAATTAATGCATGCTTTTAAACAGATTATTAATTAGATACAATGTACAGATTTAAAATAATTATTATTATCTTTAATTTTGTTCAGATTCCACTATACCGTTTTAATAAATGTACAGAACAAATTTAGAAGCCTCTGTCCAAATGACAAGTTCACATGTTAACGAGTGAATATCATGATATGTGTCACGTTCTGACAAAACTGGGCATAATGCATGTGTGTAAAGTGTCGTCCCAGATTAGCCTCTGCAGTCACTTTACACACATGCATTATGCCCAGTTTTCTCAGAACCTGACACATATCCCACAGTTTTATAATTTGACAAATAACTCAATTTGTCCTTTCTGTAATTATAATGATATCAGAGGAGAATATGCTAGGCTGTTAACCCTTTTCATGCTGGGAAATTTGTCGTCTGCTAAAATGTCGTCTGCTGAATTTCTAAAATTAGCATTTTCTTCGATTTTTTTTCAAAGAATACTATCAGAATATCAAACAGTTTGGATCCTGATGAGACGCCACGTTCTGTGGCGTCTCCTCTGGATCCAAACTGTTTGCAAAGGCCTTCAAAATTCGGTTCTAGCACTGAAAGAGTTAAAATGGAAGGAAAAGGCCACCTTCTGTTCCAGCTGACAATTTAGATGATTTACTACTATCATACAACCAGAACAATAAAGTAATAGAGAAGTCACAGTGAGGAAGTATAGGGAAAAAAATATGAATACATGCAGGGACATCAATCAAGTTTTAATTGACAGGGAGCACCAATTCTGTCATGTTTTTATCATTATCTTTCATCATGTACATTATAATTCAATCCAATTACATGCATAAAGCATGCATAACGACCAATAAATGCACATTCATTGTTAATTAAACACTGATTAAAAATGATTGGAAACTTATATGGAATGTGTTAAATTGACCTGTCAACATAAATTCTTCTTTATTGTTTCTAAACAAAAATACAATTGTTCATAAATTGAAACCAGCAATTCATTGCACTCATATTTTCTAAGCTGTCATGAACACTGCAATATTATTTTGTAGATAAGGTTGTTGCAGAATAACAAACTGAATTTCAATGTGTTTAAACAATCTCATGATGGATCTGATACCATGTTTAGTTGATTTAATTAGATCCATTCCATGAAGTTTGCAAATATATTACACATGAACACAATAATTCACAATACTATAAATAATGAGTCAAATAGCTGTTTTCAGCAAACCACTTAAAAAGGCCTTTCGAAGAACTGGCATATAAATATTTGAAATATGAATGGATGATTATGTTTATGTTACCCATTATGTTTTTGTTTCATTTTACATTGTATTTCTGTGTTTTATATATAGGTACATTATCAAAGGTATCGAATAATGAGAAAAAATTCCCCAAAACTGGCGCAACAACTGTGCAGATTCAAAGAAACATCTGCAATCTTTTATCTTATTGATAAAACTGATTATTTTTTACCAACGCAAACAACATCATCGCCCTTTATCTTTTTTTAAAGATATTTCTCGCTTCTAAGAGCAAGGTTCACCGGATAGGTATATGAAAAAATATCTTAAAAATAATAACCCTTCGTAATCGGTAGATAATTATTTCTCATATATTTTTAACCTTTTAATCTACGGGCAGCAAATTCCACAAAAATAAATTGCCCTAGGAATGCAATATCAGGCTACTTTTAGATACCTATTCCCCTAGAATCCAACAAATCATACAAACATTGCTAACAACCTTGTGGGAATAAATGAATTAGGAAGAACATGTTGTCTTTTATACAGGCTACTCAAATAGCCATTTATACTTAGGCAGCTAAAAAAACAATTTATGTTAGTCAGAAACACTATGCCCCCTACTGCGCCGCTTTGATTTTTTTTCTTTTTTTTTCTTCTTTTTTTTCGAAACTTAAACGAAAAGCGTGATGGAATTTCAAAAGGACAGACAGACAGACGGATGGACAGACAGACGGACGGACAGACGGACAGTGCGATCACTATATGCCCACCTTCGGGGGCACAAAAACAATTTGATTTCAGTCCATGTCACAATCCATAAGGCCGTGACTAAAATTTCCAACAACAGATTGAACAAGAGATGTGTTTGTCAGAAACACAATGCCCCCTACTTCGCCGTTTTTTTTTTTATTTTTTTTTATTTTTTACCTTTGACCTTGAAGGATGACCTTGACCTTTAACCACTCAAAATGTGCAGCTCCATGAGATACACATGCATGCCAAATATCAAGTTGCTAAGATCAATATTGCAAAAAATATGACCATTTTTCGAAACCTAAACGCAAAGTGTGACGGAATTTCAGAGAGACGGACGGACAGTGCGATCACTATATGCCCACCTTCCAGGGCATAAAAAGATTGAAAAGTTGAACAGCCAACAGAAATGAATTGAAAGAGCTAAATCTGTTGATAACAACAAGGGCAGATTTATTTCCCCCCAAAAAGGATTGATATATCATTGGTTATTGGTTTTACACTATAGACCCCATCAATTTGACATTTATTTTACAGCCTTTTCACTTTGCATTTAAATGTTTTCAATCAATAAACTAATTCATGAGTGTGTCCCATAAATCTGAAGGCAGCCACCCAAGACAAGGGACACAAACCACATAGTAATATCTCAGACAACAGACTGAACCATTTAAATTACACAAACAATTGCTCCTGAATTTCATGGGGCTCTGGTTATCAATACTTTTCATTGCAAGTAAATTTAAGACTTCCAAATGCTTGAGTAGGTATTTAAGTGCATTTTGTCTTTAAAATAGCCCCTTTTCCCAAGGTAACTTCCATGTTTCAAATCAAACGGAAAATTGTTTACCAAACAAAAGGTAAAGGAAATTAGTCATAAAAATGAAGACTGGTTCATTGTTTTCACGGTTCTATTCCACTCCAATAGCGTGTGTCTGAGTCTTTAATGTTTCAAAGATCCAGCCCAGATTCGATTAATTTCTATTAAAGTCGCCATACCCCTCAACTAAATAGCCATACTGATGACTCTTAAAAAGAAACCCATCAATTGTTTGACTGTAAAAGTCTTGTTACTATCTTGTCACCCATTGTTTCCCCCACAGTAACCATGCCGTGTTTATGCTGCTACGCTCCCTGTTTAAAAATGGAGTCATTAGACCACTGACATTTCAGCTGCCCTGTTAATCAACTCAAAGGCTGGGAAGTCACCAGTGTCCACCCCTCAGGTATCCACCTTTCCAATTACATACTCATCTTCCACATCTTCCAGCTGTCTTAAGTTTCATATTGTACCACTTTGTGATCTCACTGTCATAAAACTTTGGGTTACAATAAAATAAAATAAAGAGAATACAATCAGCCTTGATAATTTTGATTAACCCTTTGCATGCTGGGAAATTTGTCGTCTGCTAAAATGTTGTCTGCTAAATTTCTAAAATTAGCATTTTCTTCATTTTTTTTTCAAAGAATACTATCAGAATAGCAAACAGTTTGGATCCTGATGAGACGCCACGTTCTGTGGCGTCTCATCTGGATCCAAACTGTTTGCAAAGGCCTTCAAAATCCGGTTCCAGGGCTCAAAGGGTTAACCAGTTGAGGTGTTCTTTTCTCTTAACACAATGGTACAAATTACAAATTACTTTTATCAGGATCAAACCTTGTTTCTTAATATATTTATATTATGGCAATGTTTTCCAAGGTGGCATTAATTTGCATCTATCTTTTGTTGTTTGTTAGGATTTTTCACAGTTTTTTATACAGTATTTCAGTCATATTATTTATTGTGTTAAAAAACCAGCTCATACTTTTCCTGGGTCAGCTGAATAAACAGTACTTGTTGCCACACACTTATGCCAGTAACTGACATCTTGCCTACTTGAATCAGAGGCAGGGGGAGAAATTGGCAGTCCAAAGGATTTCATGACCAATAACCAACATAAATTATGTGGAGTAAGAGAACAGAGTGCAAAAAAATATGTAATACTGATGGACTAAGCGAAACGTATATTTCTGTTGTTGACATGTACCTTAAAGGGATTATATACACTCATTTAGTATAAATTTTACCTTAAGGCAGAACATAAACAACAAGAAACCGTCGGAGACGGGTGATGCTCCCCAAAGTTTTTTTTTGTCACAATATTGCAGAGGCGTTGGAAGCAAATTGACATTGGGGCGGCAGAGGGGATGGGTATGAAAGGGTGTATGACCCTCCCATTGGTGGGGGTCCGGAAGTTTTTTTCAAATTTTAGCATCAAATGGTGCATTCGGGTGCCTTTTTATGCCTGATACCTGACCTTACACACGTCTTTTGCAGGCATATTCTGAATGACAAAAGTTGTGACAGACAGACAGACGATGGAGAAGTGATCTCTATATGTCGCAGCTACTTTGTAGCAGGCGACACAACAATAGGGATCATGTAACGTCAATACTGATTAAACATATGCTAAAAGTCAAATAAAGATGCTAGTATTAAGTTTTATTTGATGTATTTTTATACATGTATGTACAGTAACAATATTACCATATTGCATAAAACATACAACTATAATATCACAGGACAATCAAATGTGAACGCTTTCGCAATCAATTATGGTAATTTGTCTTTATAGTTGTTTTTTAATTTTCACACTGACCTGCAACCACACAGGTACCACTAGGTCATTTTTACACTTACCCTTTGCATGCTGGGAAATTTATCGTCTGCTAAAATGTCGTCTGCTGAATTTCTAAAATTAGCATTTTCTCCGATTTTTATTGAAAGAATACTATCAGAATAGCAAACAGTTTGGATCCTGATGAGACGCCACGTTCTGTGGTGTCTCATCTGGATCCAAACTGTTTGCAAAGGCCTTCACAATTCGGTTCCCGCACTGAAAGAGTTAAATATTGAACACTGGCCGGCAACCATATTGGTACCACAAGGTTCAATTTAACTTTGTTATAATTAAGGACTATTTGATATCGGCACATTTGTTTCATGTCATACTTTCCTTTATATTAATAAAAAGAAGCATAGGCTTACATCATGCCGACAATTAAAGATTCCCAGGTTTAAATACTCAAGAATAAAGGGATTATCGTTATAAAAGAGACCGATCAATTAACAACATAATTGACATGTACATTACTGCGGGCAGGTTATGACAATCAACAATACACGTGTCATAACCGCGAAAGCGTGATTACCTTGTTGCATGGTAAAGATATTTTCAAATATACGGGTATTGAAATGAAAAAATAAATAAAAAAAGGTCTTTGCCGAAATTTCATTTTTGCCTAAATTATTGGGGCGGCAGCCACCCCCCTGCCACCCCGGCTCCGACGCCTCTGTATTGCACTATATATTTAGATAAAAGGAAACATCTTGAGGGGCATAACTTTGGACAAAATAATACGATGGATGGTTTAGCAACTTAAAAACTTCAAAGGGCCATAACTCTCTACATAAATCATCTAACCAGAACCCACTTATAACATGCGCATCTCCATAAAGCTTCATTGAATTCCAGTGAGTAGTTGGGGAGAAATAGCCCGGACAAGAATTGCACTATATGTACAGTTTATAGAAAATTTCAANATCCTGATGAGACGCCACGTTCTGTGGCGTCTCATCTAGATCCAAACTGTTTGCAAAGGCCTTCAAAATCCGGTTCCAGTGCTCGAAGGGTTAATAATGGTACATGTATCTTTTTACCAAGACCTGTCCAAAGGCAGGCGCGCTTTACTATTTCTACACTTTGATAGCAAAATGTACGTTTTCAGTCAGGCAACTTATATAATAACTACAAATACATATTTGAAGTTAAATATCTGTAGTAATATCTATTTGGTGAATAGTCGAGCTAAAACCCCACACAATACTGGTTCAACCTAGGCAATAGACTCTTAACTCTTTCAGTGCTGGAACCGAATTTTGAAGGCCTTTGCAAACAGTTTGGATACAGATGAGACCCCACAGAACGTGGCGTCTCATCAGGATCCAAACTTTTTGCTATTCTGATAGTATTCTTTGAAAACAAATCAAAGAAAATGCTAATTTTAGAAATTCAGCAGACGACATTTTAGCAGACGACAAATTTCCCAGCATGCAAAGGGTTAAATGTTTCATCTAACTTCCTACATACACCATAAACAAGAACAGACTTAAAAAACTTTATCAACATGCATTTGGTTACTATTGTAATGTTCTGTTATTAATAAAATGTTAAACAAGAGAGAAAGATATATTGAATCACTTGTTTGAAAGCATTTAAAAAGCCTGATATAAATGTTCAATCAATGGATGAACAAAACAGCATTTATTTTTCATGGCATGTAGAAAATAGCCTTAAGGAATTGAATGTTGCCGGAATTCACACACATTTAGAAAACCCCACTAATCCCGCGGTACAAACAACGCTGGCCCATTATTTCAACCGAAGATAGCTTACTTTAAATAATGACGGTTGATATGGTGTCTGATTTTTAAAGGATTATAAATGGGTCAGCTTTATTTCTACCAGCAGATATGTTTTTTTTCAAAAGGTTGCTTTTCCGGGATACATATATTTCTCGACCCTATACTCACAATTAAACGTGGATGCCCCCAGACTGGGCAGACTGGCCGAGCTGCCGCTGCGGCTGATATCCGAGCCCAGGGATCCGGTCAGTGATGACGTGCTGGTGGACAGAGCGGTCGCTAGCTCGCTAGCGCTCCTTACAGTCGGTAGTGTCGCCTGTAAACCACTGCCTGTGAGAAACACTCCTTCCATGCCCTGACCCATGCACACCCCTCTCAGAGGTCATGGAAGATGGAAGGGCCTACAGGATTGTGGCCCCTCTCATAGGTCATAGAAGGGCCTAAAGGTAATGGACGGGTCAACAGGGCTTGTGGACCGTTTCTTTCCTTTTTTGCCGGTGCATCGAACATTAAAACTCTGGGTTGGGACATGCCCAACCCAGTAACGTGGGGACACATTAAATGCATACATAAAGGGAGGACGCAACTCAAGGGGAAGAAATGTAATTCTGTCAAAGAAGCGACATAACTCATTGCACATACAATAGACATTTCTAATAAAGAACGCTATAAATAATAATGCATAATATTATAACACTGTTTTTTTTTGTCATAATTTCCTGAAAATCTTTGCATATAACAGGACACGTGAAAAATAATTACACAAAACCTCAAAACAGCTTTTGGTATGTTCCAGTCTTGATGGTGAAACATGTAAAAAAAACTTATCTGAATAAATCTGAATTAATGAGCTTTCTAGAAGAGGATAATTATGATCAAGCTATTTTGAGGTTTTTATACCTAACAGGCTCCATTTATTTCTTTTCACAAAACTTTCATAATAGCAAAAGTAAGTTAAGACTAAATTATTTAACAATAATCAAGGCATTTTGTCTTTTAAGTAAACAAAGTGTAATAATTACACTTTTTTCCAGACTATGAAAGCATATAACAGTGCTCCAACAAGGACTTGAAAAGGGAAGGGGGGGGGGGGTGTGGCTATTTTGTAAAAAGGGCACTTCGAGCGCACAGTATTTTGTAAAAAGGGCACTTCAAGTGCGCGGTCGTATCCGGAATGCTCCCTGTTGCATATTAATTTCTGTCATATAAATAATTGTTAGAAGGGCAGGGCGGGGCTTCGGAAGGGCAGGGCGGGGCGCCCTTCTATTTTGGCCTAGCGGGAGCACTGCATAGAAGCAATTCAATGCATGTGAAAAGCAATGGTGGAGCCTGGTGTATCTAATCTGACCTTGCTGGTCTTGCGCTCATGGTAGAATTGGTGCTGAGCCACGGCCATGGACCAGACGCATTTCGTGAGCTGGGGAGTCGCGCCAAACCATGCATGAACGTTCACGTTACCTGGACCAAATGTGCGCCGACTTACTGACACCCTGAAACAGAGAGCAATGTCAGAGTTTTAATGAGTAAATAAATAGATGTTATTTATTTTTGTCTCTGAAGATTCTGAAATAATTTACTTAAAGCTATATACTCAATAAAATGTTGTCACTGAAAGCCAGCTGGGCTGGTGCTGTCAAAGTTTTTTGACACATTATAATTGCACTTTCTATCAAGGGATGACAAGTCATTACAATAGGTTAAATAACACTCGTTTTTCCACATTTTCATGGCCTACTTTTTAATAGTAAATTATACCCTTCGATGCCTCAATTGGCAAACAATGTGGTTTTGAATTCATAGAGGACAAGCTATTTTATTGATCTATAAATAATACGTAACAATCTAATAATTCCTTGACATTTTACAAAGTGAAGCAGTATTCAAGATATGGTCTTCAACACCAATAATATAGTAAAAACTGATCAGTTTTTTTGGGTGAAAAAACAACAACATTGACATAATAAATGTTATAAATTTCTTACAATACCTGATGTGAAGCAAGTAACATTCCCACTTCAATGCAAATGATTCTTTTTATATTTAGTAAATTGTTAATGATAATTGTTACATATATAATTACGTACACATTCACTTGTCAAGAATGTCCCGTCGACACTCCTATAGGTTCACATACACTACATTGGGATAATCACTCGCCTTAATTGATGAGTTTTCCCAAACGAAAACATCATGTATACAGGTACTTTAGACAAGGATAGACGTGATATTAATTCCTAATTAAAAAACACTATATTCGTTTTACTTTGTATTACTAACAAAACACAATAAATTATATTTCATTTATGTTTCTTTGTAATATGAGAGACACTATTTAACCATCTGGGTCGTTTTTATAATGGGTGATTAATAATTATCTTTAATTATTTGTATTTTAAGTACAAAATGACATTTTTATTCTTAATATTTAAAATAAATTCTAAGTCAACATACTTAGTCCCTTGTTTACATAAATATTGATTTTTTTTGCTTCAAAATTAAAAGAATTTTGTCTGAAAAGATACAAACTCCACAATGCAATATAAAAGGATTTTAGCACAGGCAGAATCAAAAGGAAGTGAGTCAAACACATAACAGGAAAGATTAAGATAATATCAGGAAACAGTAGAAACATAAAATGATTGGCTCAAAACAAGCAACTTATCTTTATCTTAAATTATTTAGCTGAAAGAGGTAATGCACCATAACTTCTAATAGGATAATAGAGTAAGGGGCTATAGACACCATGCAAGCATGCCATACATCAGGAAAGGGGTAATGGAGAGCAAGTGATACTGTTAACAATAAGATACACAAAATGGCAATGAACCAAAAATAATGTTAAAGAGCAGACCTAAGACATTGTTTATTCATGAAGCAAAGATTTAAAATGGCCTCTAACATGTATGGAAACAAGCAAATTCGTTGAATTGATATCCCCCGCCAATTTAGAGCTTTGTCACAGACGTGACGTATACCCCCACATGCTGCATTGACACAGAATATATACAAAGGGCCATAACTCTGTTATTAACAGATGGTGTACAATGCTATTTGGCGTGCATCATCCTCGTATCCAGATATATACACATACCAAGTTTCTTTGAAATCCAAAACACTTCAAAGATATGGCTCCGGACACAAAAGTGCCGGACGGAAAACACCAAAACAATATCCCTCCGCCTTTGGCGGGGGATAATTAGCCTCTTCTGGTGTTTTACAAACTTTAACTAAAATTGTTGCTGCAAACCAACATGAGAATAAATGCAAATGGACAAAAGAATAAGAAACATAACATCAGTTCAATGTTGACAGACCTCTGTGAATATATTATGAACTATCACCCATGCAGAGTTACGATACTTACCTATTACTTTAATGTTAATGTCCCATCGGACATAAGTTAAATGATCACCCATCCAAACTAATTGCTGTGTAAAATGTAACTTAATACAATCGTAACCCCAGAACATCGGGCAAGCTTACCCATTGGTGCGCGATTGAGGGGGCGCTTGGAACTTACTGAGTGCTGGGGTCAGATATGGCTGCGGACAGTTCATCCGACTCATCCGGGGTTTCACGAATGGCGTCTTCGTACAAGTTGAAACTGCTCAACGCGTGAATAACACTGCACAAGAACAGAGTGCAACATGTGACTTAGGAAAGGCACCTTCCCAATGGCTTACATATAACTGAAGTGAATAAACATTGGTTGGATACTGGGACAGTTTGCATCATCTTGATTAATTCAGTTTGAATTTTTGACATTTGTTGTCTTTTTTGCTTTTTTTTTGCTGCTGCATTTTTGCATTGGATGTGTTGTTCTAAGCAGATGAGTGACAAAAAAGATAAATGCACTTAGTATTATTTTTTTTATTTGTGTAATTAAACAGATTAAAAAAACAACATTTTCAGTGTTTACTATATCAATGTTTCAAATGCATAGCTTTAAAGTTAAAATCAGTTTCTTTTTCAAGTACATGACTAGATATCTCAAGACACATAAACAATTTAGGATAAAACAAAAATTTCAATCTTCAAAAAAATAGATATAGCCTGCCACCAAATCAGATACTTATCTGATCTAAGTGAAATTTATAACAAATAAAACAATATCTGTTCCTTGACAGCTTTCACTATGTTTCTTCCGATCTGATAGTACAATGTATATTTTCTGTCATTCACTAGATATAACTAGAGCTTTGTCACAGACGTGACGAATACCCCCACATGCCGCACTGACACAGAATATTTTGCATGTTGTCTTCACAAAAAACAGTGGACACCATGCTCAATGTTTAAAACGCACTAAGTGACCCCTGACCTAGTTTTTGACCCGGCATGGCCCATGTTCGAACTTGGCCTACACATCATCAAGATACAACTGCTGACCATATTTGGCGAAGATCGGATGAAAACTACTTGAATTAGAGAGCGGACACCATGCTGAATGTGCAAAACTTACTAAGTGACCCCGTGACCTAGTTTTTGATCTGGCATGGCCCATGATCGAACTTGGCCTTAAGATCATCTAGATAAAATTTCTGACTAAGTTTGGTGAAGATGGGATGAAAAGTACTTAAATTAGAGAGCGGACACCATGCTGAATGTTAAAAAAAGCACTAAGTGACCCCATGACCTAGTTTTTGGCCCGGCATGGCCCATGTTCAAACTTGGCTTAGAGATCATCGAGATAAAACTTCTGAGCAAGTTTGGTGAAGTTTGGATGAAAACTACTTGAATTAGAGAGCAGACAACATGCTGAATGTTTAAAAGGCACTAAGTGACCCCGTTACCTAGTTTTTGACCCGGCATCACCCATATTAAAACTTGACCTAAACATCATCCAGATACAACTTCTGAGCAAGTTTGGTGAAGATTGGATAAAAAATACTTGAATTAGAGAGCTGACACCATGCTGAATGTTTAAAACGCACTAAGTGACCCCGTGTCCTAGTTTTTGACCCGGCATGTCCCATGTTGAAACTTGGCCTAGACATCATCTATCAACAATTTCTGACCAAGTTTGGGGAAGATCGGATTAAAACTACTTGAATTAGAGAGCGGACAACATGCAGAATGTTTAAAACGCACTAAGTGACCCCGTGACCTAGTTTTTGACCCGGCATTACCCATATTCGAACTTGACTAAGACATCATCTAGATACAACTTCTGACCAAATTTGGTGAAGATCGGATGAAAATAACTTGAATTAGAGAGCGGACACATATGGATTGACAGACAGACAAGTTCACTCCTATATACCCCCCTAAACTTCGTTTGTGGGGGTATAATGTGGGGGTTTTGAGTCACTGTGACCTTGACCTTTGACCTAGTGACCTGAAAATCAATAGGGGTCATCTGCGAGTCATGATCAATGTACCTATGAAGTTTCATGATCCTAGGCGTAAGCGTTCTTGAGTTATCATCCGGAAACCATTTTAATAGCATAAATACGTTACCTGCTATCTGATAGCTACTAATTCCGAAGGAACGTATTTTATCCGGAAATTTAAAATTTCTGTCCTAAATCCCGTCCTGTCATAAACCAGTCTCGGTCACAACGGTCACACAGTACGGTACAACCGACACTGGATATTACCCAGGATTCACTCTTTTTCCGGACGAAAACGAGGCGGACATGTTTTTGTTGTTTACATTAATTGTTGCTTTGTTTCGTTGGATTTGTCTGTTTTACAGCCAAGAGAAGTTTTTAAATTGTGTTTTAAAATATTCTCCGTATACTATCCGATATTTCTGTATTGTTTAAGTGGTTTTTGTGTGGTTAATTTAGTTTGTTTTAGGCAAAATGCCTCAAACATGTGGCCACATTAGAGCAGCGAACGAGCACGTGCAAAACGTGTTCTTGTTATACATTGCGAGAACGTGAAAAGCGTGCTCTTCTTATTCATTGAAGAATGTTTATCATTTGCTTGTGTGCAAATCATGATTTATGTTCTACATGACGATCTAGTTGATGGTCATTGTATTATTTCATCTGTTTCGAATTAAACTTTTGTTTAATTTATGCTCTACGGCTATGGTATTATATACTATTGGCTTTCTCTTTTACACTTAGTAACTGAGAGAGTGTTAATTATTTTCATTATTGGCAAATAATGATTTAAATGCCGTATGACAATCTGGTCTATGACCAGTTTATTGATGAATATGTTTTGCTCTTGTTTTTCATAATCGATCTACATGATGGTCGGAAATACAAGAGTGGAGATGATGCTTACATCGATGCCAAGGAACCGATCGACGTCAGACCATATGGATCCTGCCATACATCGGTCTTTGGCTCTCCGGGCAAGACGTCAGACCTTATGGCATCCGCCATACGTCGGTCTTTGCCCAAGGTCAAGTCGGGAAAGTTCGGCTTGCCTTACTTTTCCCCACACGACCTCGACCACATGGCATCAGGAGATGCCATGCATCGGTCCTTACCCGGTGACGACACCGGTCAATTTTTTGACCGGTCCGTTCATCGGGTACCCGGTGACAGACCAGTTGACCGGTCCGGTGACGTCACCGGTCACCGGTCAACATTGACCGGTCGGGTCACCGGGCATGCCATGACCGGTGACGTCACCGGTCATTGGTCTCGTCGGTCTTTGCCCAAGGTCAAAGTCGGGAAAGTTCGGCTTGCCGTGACTTTTCCCCACACGACCTCAACCACATGGCATCAGAAGATGCCATGCATCGTTCCTTACCCGGTGACGACA
>VMBQ01000804.1:76105-155844 GCA_007657795.1 Dreissena rostriformis
GACCTTTGACCTAGTGACCTGAATATCAATAGGGGTCATCTGCCAGTCATGATCAATGTACCTATGAAGTTTGATGATCCTAGGCGTAAGCTTTCTTGAGTTATCATCTGGAAACCGTTTTACTATTTCTAGTCACTGTGACCTTGACCTTTGACCTAGTGACCTCAAAATCAATAGGGGTCATCTGCCAGTCATGATCAATGTACCTATGAAGTTTCATGATCCTAGGCCAAAGTGTTCTTGAGTAATCATCCGGAAACCATCTGGTGGACGGATGAACATACCAACGGACCTACCGACATGTGCAAAACAATATACCCTCTCTTCTTCGAAGGGGGGAATAATAACAGCACAATACTGCCATCCAAACCCAAGTCATTGAGATGAAACCATTTTTCTATTTTAAGTAACAATGACCTTGACCAAACTGGCCCCTAATGCAATTCCAAACTAGGTCTGCATGCAAGCAACCTAAAAACACAATTACAGCACAATATCTGCATCAAAACTAAGGTCATTGACTGGAAACCCTTTTCTATTTTCAGTAACAGTAAAATTGATCCCACTAGCCCCAAATGCAATCCCTCAATAGTCATTATATCAGCCTGTAACCTTCCTACACACTAAATTTCCGCATTCTATCTGAAATAATTGAGTGCACATATTTAGCACCAGTGTCTTTGACCTTGACCCAACTAGCCCCAATTTCCTTAGAACAAAAAGTAATATAAGGGCAATAATTCTGCTAATTTGCAGCTCAAAGAAATGGGCCTTGATCAGTGACCTCGCATGACCTTAAGCACACTGCTCTCAGCATAATCATGCAAACACACGACATTCAGCACACTGCCCTCAACATATTCTTGTTAACAAATGACCTAAAGCACACTGCCCTCAGCATATTGTTGTAAACTCACAACCTTAAGCACACTGCTCTCAGCATACTCTTGTTAACACACGACCTAAAGCACTGCTCTCAGCATACTCTTGTAAACGCATGACCTTAAGCACACTGCCCTCAACGTAATCTTGTAAACTCACAACCTTAAGCACACTGCTCTCAGCATACTCTTGTAAACACACGACCTTAAGCACTGCTCTCAGCATACTCTTGTAAAGGCATGACCTTAAGCACACTGCCCTCAAAGTAATCTTGTAAATGCATGACCTTAAGCACACTGCCCTCAACGTAATCTTGTAAACTCACGACCTTAAGCACTGCTCTCAGCATAGTCTTGTAAACACACAACCTTAAACCCACAGCTGGCAATGTATTCTTAACAAGAGCACCGCAGAGCGGATGCCAATGCTTGGCTGTGGTTGCAGTTTTGAAAAATAAATAATAAAAAATGACCTTTGACCTTGAAGGATGACCTTGACCTTTCACCACTCAAAATGTGCAGCTACATGAGATACACATGCATGCCAAATATCACGTTGCTATCTTAAATATTGCAAAAGTTATGGCCAATGTTAAAGTTTTCGGAAGACGATGATGCGGAAGGACGAGCTGGCTATGACAATCAATTCCTCAGGTTTTCTTTGAAAACAGCAGAGCTAAAAACACAACCCTGAACAAACTGATCTCTGAGTATACTTGTAAACGTGACTTTTTATTTGTTGCTTATGACAATGAACTAAAATTGGTGTATTTGCTCAAAGTGATTAAGGAGTAAGTGCTTAATTAATTTTGGAACATTAAAAATTAAAATTGTAGAAGGTGCCTCTGAAGACAGAAATTGAGAGAATTAAACATCACAACACAGAAGACAGCACAGTAAGAAGTGAGAGAAAACACAAGAGAAAACACGATAAACACACAAACACAGTCACATAGTGATGAGGAAATTTGATAAAGATATGGATGATATAACAAAATGGGGAACAGTAAGAAGTGAGAGAAAACACAAAACACACACAAACACCATGACATAGTGATACGGAGATTGGATAAAGATATGGATGATTCCAGAAAGATGTAAGAAACATTAACAACATATCATTCTTTATAAGCCAGAATGAGCTAAAACTCCTCTGTATTAACACATCTGACGCTTAAAAGCCTGTGTGCTTTCCTTTGTATATGATCAAAATATACCACAACGGACAGTGTTTTTTTCCATTTTGGGAAAGGTCCATTTGGATTGGAAAAAATCGCGGCATTTTAACTAAAATTGGGAAATTAGTGTTGTTGTTNGAGGGGGAACCCTCAATTGGGAATTTTAGGTCCCATTTGGGAAAAGTACACTTTTTTCCATTGGAAATGGGGCCAAATACCGCCCCGAATTTGAACGAAAATGAGCAATCACATAACAACCAAGTTTGTGGTCAATTGACGCCTCAACATCTGTCAATCCTATTTTACTTTGCATACAATATAAGTCGATCGTCACATGTCATACCATAGGATAAGCAGTTCCAATATTTTACAAAAAAGTGCATACGAGTTTTGTTTGTAATTTTGCAATGTTGCATAGGCAGTCCTGGAGTGTGAGTTTTACCATATGTATGTTTAAGCAAAGCAATTTTCCCACTTTTAAGGGTACCAGACCACTTGCTTGGAACAAGGATATCAGTGAAATTGATGGATGCTCCCTTTGTCGATATATGGGTTAATTTTTTTGACAAAAATAAAATAAATAAAAATGTGACCTTGAGAAAATCTATTATTAGCCTCGGTGACCTTGACCTTGACCCCAGTGACCTCACACCTCATCAAAAGGTAGAGGTCCATGCAAGGAACCTACATGCCAAATATGAAAGAGATCGGTAAAGTATTGAAGGCGCCATGAGAAACTGTAACAAAAGTGTGACGGAAGGAAAGAAGGAAGGAATAACGGAACTTCAAACTGGCAACTATATGCTCCCCATATATATTTATGGGGAGCATAAAAATCTCTGATGTTAAGAATGATTCAACCCCAAGCCAGGTCTCAAAACTCAAGGTAAATTTCAATGGCACAACAGCTCCATCACCAGTTCATCCAGGTTGAAAGGTGAACAGTTGAAAACTTTAAAGAACATCTTAACCTTTTCCCTCTCAGAAGCAATGTGAAAATGACTTTTGCAACCAGCACACAAGCAGAACAGCCTGCGAGTAACTCACAGTGTGTTCAGGTTTTATGCTGTTTGCTGCTCATCAGTATCTTAGCCCTTTGAGCGCTGGAACCGGATTTTGAAGGCCTTTGCAAACAGTTTGGATCCAGATGAGACGCCACAGAACGTGGCGTCTCATCAGGATCCAAACTGTTTGCTCTTCTGATAGTATTTTTTGAAAAAAAATCGAAGAAAATGCTAATTTTAGAAATTTTGCAGACAACATTTTAGCAGACGACAAATTTCCCTGCATGCAAAGGGTTAAGGTTAGATATAAAGACTTTAGAACTGGAATCCAGTAATAAAGGTCTTTAAGATAATTTGATTTTTTATGGGACTACAAACGCGTCAAAATGCATATCCAAGCGGTGAAGGGTAAACAGGTACTAGACCCATTGCTTGAAAATATCTCTTATGTTCAGAATGATTCAACCACAAACCAGGTCTCAAAACTCAAGGTAAACACCAAGGGCACAACAGCTCAACAGTTGATCCAGGGTGAAAGGTGAACAGTTGAGAACTCTTAAGAACATCTTAAGACAGATGACTAATGTGGTACATGTTCAGTATAATATCATACAAGATGTGAATCATGTAGAGGTTTCATGTCTCATGCATCATGCTTTTACAATTGGTACATTCTCATACAAAATGGAGTAGTTATACACTCATAAATACTTTTGAACACGTTATATATATTGAAAGATCGAGAAACAAGTGTAAGGAAGAAAACCACTTCAAACAAGCATAGTCTTGTAAACACACGACCCATAAAGCAAACCAAAACAGTAAAAAAACTTCAGTTAACGCACACTGATAGACAATGATTTGGCTTTAGTCCAAATTTATCCTGTTCAATTTTCTTCAATAATTTAGAAATAAAGTTCAAAAGTCAAAGAAGCATAGAACAAATTGCTGATGTTCTTCTAAAACTGCGGAAGTCATTTTTCGGAGAAGAAAAAATTAAATTATTGGCAAAAACCAACAGCATTTATGGTTTTTGGTATATTTTACAGCTAATGAAACATAAACTTTTGGTTTAGAATATAATTACTGACTTGTGTTATGAAACTGCTGTTCCAATAAAATCACTAAAAGTTTCCTGCCAAAACTGACTTACGCAGTTTTCAATAAACATCGAGAAGAAAGTGGGCCTTAATTAGCCTTTGTGATAATCACATGCATGTATAACCATTGACAAAATACAGGCCTCTGATTACAAGTGACATTTATTTATTATAAGTATTTATTTATGAAAGCTGTACACTGAAATTCTGCTTCTGTTCTTAACTACCGCTGAAAAAAGGTCTGCAGCTTTTTGAAATGTAGTATGTTTTATTTCATTTCTCCACACTATGTTCTTATAAAAGTGTGTTTGACACTTTGAAGATTTCCAAAGGGGGTGTTTTCATTTCTTTTTTTAGATCGTTTTACAAGAATTCATTACATTAAACAATGATTTTCTTCTCGGACGCATTTTTATCAATAACATCAAGTACTAAAATAAGAAATTAGCAACTGTTACAGAATTATTCAGAGCTTCAAGATGAAATACAGGTTTTTTTCACCACTTTGGGAATTTGGCTGGGGCCCTTTGAATCGGTGAAAAATGCGTAGGTATTTCTGACTAAAATTGATAAATAAGTGTTGTTTTCTGCTAACAAATACTATAAAGTTAAGAACAAAAATGTTTTCAATATTATATTAACATTTTCCAACCAAAAGAGCTGGATAAGGAAATGAACTGAAAGTTTAAATTTATCTAAAAAAAAAATGAAACCTTTGATAGGGAATTTTAGGTAGTCATTTTGGAAATATAATATTAGGCCCCCAATTTGACAGCGAACATCACTGAAATAATGAATGATCAATGCATATTCACATACAGATCAAAAATAGGAGGCAGGAACCACATCATCCATAACAAGGCACAGCAAAAAGGTTGAACAGCACTCTAGGTGTTAGTACAAAGGGGAAACAATCTGTGAGATCTTGTTAATTAATTAAGAAAATCTGCTCCAGATGCACCTTTCAAAACTTTCCAACGAATACAAGTATCCTTTTAAACGATTACAATTAATGCTTATTATAAGATGCAATAATCTTTAAGATGTCATTGTTATCTTTAACCCGTTGCATGCTGGGAAATTTGTCGTCTGCTAAAATGTTGTCTGCTGAATTTCTAAAATTAGCATTTTCTTCGATTTTTTTTCAAAGAATACTATCAGAATAGCAAACAGTTTGGATCCTGATGAGACACCACCAAACTGTTTGCAAAGGCGATCCAACGAATACAAGTATCCTTTTAAACGATTACAATTAATGCTTATTATAAGATGCAATAATCTTTAAGATGTCATTGTTATCTTTAACCCGTTGCATGCTGGGAAATTTGTTGTCTGCTAAAATGTTGTCTGCTGAATTTCTAAAATTAGCATTTTCTTCGATTTTTTTTTCAAAGAATACTATCAGAATTCAATAGCAAACAGTTTGGATCCTGATGAGACGCCACCAAACTGTTTGCAAAGGCCTTCAAAATTCTGTTCCAGCACTGACAGAGTTAAAGACTACAACACAGATCAAATACATAATCAAATTATTTAACATTTTACGACGTTAACCTATCATGCTTTCAGTAATAGAACCTGTTACAAAATTGAATTCATTTATTGTCACAGTTATGTAACAAATTTGAATTTAGATACATTGGTACATCAAAGTGAAATTTATGTAGGGTACATACAATATTATGGTTTTAACTGGAATATAAACAGGGGGAGAGTACAACTTTTTGATTATTTCTAGATCATATACCAATAATAATTATTTTAGTAAATGTTATTGTTTGGATTGTCTTATTATAAGTATTTGTGCAACCTTTATCCCAGTATCTGTTGGAAAAAAGTATACTTTCCATATACAATAAACAGAACTTATTTAGAATAATCAAAGCCAATTTTAAAGAATAGGAATAACATAAGACATCATATAATTCATTATTCACTGTTTTAAGATAGAAGCTCTGATTATTTTATGGACTGTGTGCTTTTTCCAAATATCAACCAACAGAACAAAAAAATCAACAAAAGAATCACAAAATGCACTCGTAAACTGAATACATTGAAATAAATAAATGTCTGTTAACTTATTCACAACAACAACATAGGTTTGATGATGCCATGACAAACAAATGTATTTAAACCACACTATACTTTTGTTTTAATTTAAATTTACACTCAATGCACAATTTAAAATACATAAATCTCATTATACTTTTCTATTCAGAACCATTATTAAAATGAACTTACGTAAAACCATCCTTTTGCGAGGAAAATAGTTATTATAAGAGTGAAAATCTAAATTTAAATTTTCTAAATTTTCATTTAAGAACAGAATATCAAATGAAGCCAAACACCAGTCAAGCATCATCAATGACCAGTCTACTGCTTTCTGAACAAAGCGTACTAAGAAGGCCCCTCAAGCCCACTGCAGCCCCTTTTCCTTACCGTTTGGGGTCGTGAACCTCGATAGAGAACTTGCGGTCCCGGTAGTACAGGTTTTCAAGGGACTTCCACACCAACAACTGAAAACACACAGAAATATTCATAGCTGAGTGAATACAAGAAATAACTAGAGCTTTGTCACAAACTTTACTAATATCACGCACTTCATTTTTTTAGCTATTTTCAAGGGAAAATAACAGGGAGGTCACGGGTTCGATCCCCACTGTGATAGCTTTCTTTAGATCTCACCCATAGATACCAAGAACTGATTTTAGTCCCAGGAAACGGACTCAAGAGCATTTCAAATAAGCCTTAGGCTTTCGATGCAATCAAGCTAAAATAAATGGTTTAAACTAAGGGCAAATAACTCAGGAGTGTGTGAATCATTAAGGATGAAAAAAAGGCTTGCACATCTATTCTTCACAACGATGACATATTTGAAGTTTCTATTTAACCACATGAGAAATGTGGATGTATTTTGCTCCTCAAACTTTATATTGTATGCGGACTGACATATCAACTCCGCCTTTCTATGGGGATATAAAAAGCTCTAAAAATGTTGCCTCTAGTGTACACAAACATTTTTCTTGAATTTGACCTAGTGACCAAGTTTTTGACCCGACGTGAAACAGTTTTGAACTCGGCCCAGATATCATTGGGACGTATGTTCTGACCAAGTTTCAAGATGAACGACTGACAAGTCTTGAACAAAAGCTCATCATGAGCTTGTTGTGCTCAGGTCAGCTAAAAAAAAGTTGGATTACAAGAATAATAAAGTCCTCACTATGTAAATAACAGTTTACTATTCTTAAGTCTTCACTTAGTAAATACAAGAATTAAAGTCCTCACTGAGTAAATACCACTTCCAAAGTTCTCTATGAGTGAATATATGAAAGTTAAGTACATACAAAATGTATACAGGAAACAAAGAATAAACTAAGACATCAAGTCCTCACTCAGTGAATATCAGAAATCAAAATCACACTAAGCAATTTCCAGAAATAAACTTCTCAGTGTAGGATATCCAGTAATGAAGTCCTCACTCAGTAAATACCAGATATTCAAGTCTTCAATTGTCTAAAAACACACAGCACAACATGTTTTCATTATGTTATGTTATGTTATATACAAGTATAGTAATTATCTCTAATTATAAGAACAAGACTAATTACTAGGCCTTAATATAATTATAAGACTAAATACCGTCAGTAAGTACTGTCAATATAGTGTAAGGTTTCATGCAAATCAATATTGTATTGCAAATAGTAAGTTTTACTTTTAGAAAAAAAATAACAACAACAACAAAACAAAGAAATTGCATTATCAAGTTGTTACCGTATTACTTTTCAATCATACGCATAACGTTTGGAATGTCTTGCAGTTCTAATATTACACTTATTTTTTTTTCATTTACAACAATAACTTAACTGTATGAATACATAAAGTATGCAACTCAACTTAAGTTAACTTAACAAGATACTTAACACAACCATTTTTTCTTCTTTATAAATAAACAATTCAGAATAAATTGTAAAGTACAAATATTCTATTCACATCAAAATATTTAGATATACCTATATGTGCCATATGCCACAGATGAAATATGGCATTGAAAAGTAACAAGGCCCTCAGTCTGCAGGGCATTAACATTAATGAGCCTCGCTCTGAGAAAAAAGGGAGTTAAATGCATGAGCGTTAAGTATCGTCCCATATAAGCCTGTGCAGTCCGCACAGGCTAATTTGGGACGACACTTCCCGCTTTTATTGTATTTTTTGTTTTCAAGAAAGTCTCTTCTTAACAAAAAAATCCAGTTAAAATGGAAAGTGTCTTCCCTGATTAGCCTGTGTGGACTGCACAGGCTAATCTGGGATGGCACTTTACTAACATGCATTGAGACCAGTTTTTCCAGAATGCAACACAAATACTTCATCACTGACCCTGCGGGGCACATTCTTGTCCTGTTTGTCGTACACTCCGATGCCCTTGTTGCTAATTCCCAGCCACCATGGAATGTCCTTTTTGTCCTGTAACACAAACAAATATTTGATGGTCGCTCTTTGAAAAGGGGGTTTAATGCTTGTGCGTAAAGTGTAATCCCAGATTAGCCTGTGCAGTCCGAACAGGCTAATCAGGGACGACACTTTCCGCCTAAACTGGATTATTGCTTAGAAGAGGCTTCATGTAAACGAAAAGTATGCTTTCATCGGAAAGTGTCGTTTCTGATAAGCCTATGCGAACTGCACAGGCTAATCTGAGACTACACTTTACGCACATGCATTTGACCCATTTGTTATAGAGCGAGGTCCATTCCTTGAGTTGAATTTGATTTTATGAATCCATGCAATTTCATGTCAACAAAACTAAATGAATAATTGGTTTGAATGGCACTTCATCTCAAACAACAAGAAAATCTCTTCCACTTTGAGACAATAATATCTTCCATCTCCAATATCTCAAATATTATTTGTCAGACATTTATTTTTGTGGATTTTTTAGGGTCCTCTCAACCACGGAATAAAATGTCCAAAAAACGGCCAAGTTCAAAGTTTTCTATCAGACATTAAAAAACCAATTCAAGAATTTTAATCAAACGAAAACGTCAGCTTTTATGATTCCATGAAATTTCATATCAATCAAAATAAATAAATCTACAGCATTTGTTGTTTTCCTACAGCTGTACAAAAGATTGAGACTTGAATCGTGACCATGGCTACCAAAAATTAATGTGCATATTAACTAAAATTGTAGACTGGGTCTGAACACATTTCATTGCGCTAGTAAACTCTTTTTGTCATTCCAATTTTATTGCTTTTTCAAAAACATAATATACAATGACCTTTATATAGAAGTGGGTTTACAGTAAAAACAAATAGTATAAAATGTGTTTTTACAAAGCAATTTTTATGGGTTTAAATAGTGGGAGAAAGTGATGGTGTATGTCTGTGAATGGTATTCTAATAACAATGGTTCGTAGTTGAAATCAGTATGAAATAAATTTTGTCCAGCAGGACTGGAAGAGTTCATAATTGTTTTGTAAGTATGAAAGTGTTTCTTCTAGTTGAATTCGTTTCATAAGGACATGTTGAAACATATTTATCTGTGGCACACATTGTTCATTTTTACATTTAAATATGTAAAATTTTGCAAATAAAAGTATACAGTTAATACAGTACGAGTTTGTTTTGCTACTGGTTTGAATATTACAGAATGATATTTTAAAGTAATTGAAATCTAAGGTTTCTCTTATGCCAACCTCCCTTTTATAAATGATGAAAGGTTTGTCCAAAATATCACTTTGCATGCTGGGATATTTGTCGTCTGCTAAAATNTGCAACTAGATCCTGATGAGACGCCATGTTTTGTGGCGTCTCATCAGGATCCAAACTGTTTGCAAAGGCCTTAAAAATTCGGTTCCAGCGCTAAAAGGGATATTTGTACACTAGTAAATTCTATCTTACCTTCACATCAAAGTAATGGATACCGTACGTAGGAAGGCTTTCAACGATTGTCATATAACTGGAACAGAACGATATCGTGCTTATAGATTTAATAGTAACATAAGAATAGATACAAGACAGTAAGTGCATTTATATTGTCTGAAGGCAGCTTCATAAGCAACATGAGAACGCTTTTGTTCTGAACAAGATCTAGGGTTGAGTTCATAATTTGGTCACATGAGACACACAAACTCATTTTCTTCCAGAACTTCACGAAGAATATCATTCATTAACAATCCAACAGTGACAAATATAAAATCTCAAACTCAAACGAATACAGAATGACATTACCAACCTATGCAGTTTCTCAACAAATGATATTGAGCTAAGTTCTGGGAAAACTGGGCTTAATGCAAGTGCAAAAACAACATTTCCGCCTAAAGTGGATTTTCGTTTAGAACAGACTTCCTTTAAAGGAAAATTCTGTAAAAGCCGAAAGTGTCATCCTTGATTAGCCTGTTTGAACTGCACAGGCTATTCTGGGACGGCACTTTGCACACATGCATTAAGCCCGGTTTTCCCAAAATGAGGCTCATTTTAACACTATTGCAAACCAACCCACTTACTTGACTATGGCAAGTCCTCTGGCTGTGCCAGCTATCTTCTTGTAGTAGTGTATGACACGTTCTTCACTGAAACACCAAACAGCACCATTGAACGTACAATAACTTACTTAAAATTGTTCTTTGCTATTGTGTAAAAGCCATTGAAAACTTTGAGGTATTTTAAATGGTTGTCAGAATTTCCAGAATCCTGCAGGAGGAACACATTTTCATAGTTAAAACTGGATTCTTAAACAAGAAATATTCATAAATTGTACACATTTTGTTTGCCATATCTCATACCTAAGTATATTAAAGACACGAAAATATAAGTATTTTAAGGACTTAAACATACAGGCTGTGTGCTATTATAATGAAAACATTGTTGTATGGCTGAGTGACTATGATATATAGCAATTATTACTATGCATTTCTAAGGCAAGTGCATGTTTTTGCCACAACAAATGGGTGATATGACAGCACTTATTGACCAATTAACATTAACTAAGCATTTCTAAGGCAAGTGCATGTTTTCACCACAACAAATGGGTGAGACGACAGCCCTAATTGACCATGCATTAATGTTCCTACACCTGTAACCACAACTGACAATGTGCCCCACATATCTAAACACATAACAGACAACCTAATCTGCAAGAAACAGAGAATTACAAACCACTATTTAACCCTTTGAGTGCTGGAACCGGATTTTGAAGGCCTTTGCAAACAGTTTGGATCCAGATGAGACGCCACAGAACGTGGTGTCTCATCAGGATCCAAACTGTTTGCTATTCTGATAGTATTCTTTGAAAAAAAAAATCAAAGAAAATGCTAATTTTAGAATTTAGCAGACAACATTTTAGCAGACGACAAATCTCCCAGCATGCAAAGGGTTAACCAAATCTTCCAGTGTGCTATAGAGATACACACATCACAATTAATTTTTAAATCCTCCTTTTTTTGCACTTACAGAAATACTGTCACTCAAACTGACACACTATTTTATGCCCATTGCATAAAATGTCCATGAATTATGTCAAAGTCAACAATGTCCAAGACTAATAGCACTGCTAGGCACTTTTGCGTGGGTTCCAATAAGACCTGTCAGTCTGCGGGTAATTCGACAGTCTGATAAATAAGTAATAAGATATATAATAAGGAACTGTCTGGGTGGGCAATCACATTAGGTACACACTGACTACTTAGATTACTCCACTGTCAATCACACAATACATTTAGTCTGACATGTAGAAAGCAAATGTCCTACACAGCCAGCAGACTAGATATCCCGCAGATAGCAAACTCAATATCAAACAAATAACGTTCCAAAAAAAGACACTTCATACAAGACTGCCACACAATTCAACACCCAAGATGCCTAAAATTGCTTAAAATTTATATTCCAATCCATTTCATTCAGTCTAACTTGCAACATTTCCATTTCTAGACAATAATCAACTGCACGATAAACGCTGCCATAAAAAAAAATCCCGATTTTCTCACAAGTGACAAATCAATCCAAAATGGCATTATTATGCAATTTGGGTGCACAGCGGAAAGTTTAGAGAAAGCAGCAGCAGCCCAGTTCCAAGGCCATTGTTACCAAGGATTTCCCTAGATTTCTCTGGATTTCCGTGACAACACCAATATTCGGTCTCCAAGTGCCAGACAGTGCCAGCCACCATGCGAGGCCTTTGTCTAGAATTCTTCACAACGATATTTTCCACTTATGAAAAGATATTATCTGAAATCCTTTGAACTACAATTCACAAAAAATATTATTTTTTTGCTTATTGATTGTGTTTTTGCTAAAAGACGTTGAGTTCAATAATAATAACAAATCAAAGATATTTCTAGCGGTCAGTAGAGTATTGGATTTAATTAATGAGTTACCAAAGAAATTAATAAGATTTTCACTAGAGGCTGCGCTATTTATTTTCCATGATCACTAGTAAGTGAAAGTCGATAATCTTTCTAAACCAAATTTTCATTTTATGAATATTTTTTTTCACTCCTTTGAAACAAAACGTTAATTTGTAGATTTTCACAGAAATAATAAGATCTGGACAAGCACTATTGGAATTTACAAAATCATTTAGAAAAATATTATGGTCATGCAACTATGTTGGTGTACTGGTTTCTACTCCTACGTGATTTCTTTATATGCCACAGTTGGAACTGCAGGCCATATAGACAGGTATGAACAATGCAAGAGATAAGCTCAAAATTATGAACATTGAAACATTATGACTATGCAAGACAGTGCCTAAATATGATAACTGTGCCAGGTGCAGCTGTAATTAAGTTATCATTCTCCACAGTGCCTGTGTGGGACCTTATCTCACAGCATTAAGGATGCTAAATGCTACAATCACAGCAACAGTGAATTAACTGATACACATTTATACATGCATTAGATTCTTATAACACCAATGTGTGATTCTGCATACGATGCCATATCATTCTAATTCTCATTGTCTTGTATGGGTGGTTACGTTAGTATTGGAGCAAGCACAAGATGGGTTCCTGCTAGAATGAAATGTCAGACTTCTGAGCCCTACCCTAGGGGGATTCTTGCAAGACACAGGTGACCCCGCTTCTATTATCACCTACAATCCTAATACATTGCAGAGATACACTGTTTTTCATTGTAATTAATGGATTGTGACATTATCTAGCACCCGAACAAATTATATCTATAACAAATTATATCTAGATGTTGGCAAATTTTAAAATATCAGTATATTCTAGAAACAAAACTGACCACTGGTTGGATAATAAAGTCAGAAGTACAACACACCCATTCTAAGACAACAATACCATTAATTTAATTATTGAAATCCAAAACAACTGCTTTACTTGCCACGTTTGACCTTTGAAGTTCATTCAATATTGATGCTAGTAACCAACTTTGCATGGAAAACATGTTCAACTTTGAATAACATCGTATTATGGTCAAAACAGTTTATTATAAAGTCATTTGAATTGAAATTTATCGACAGCAATTTGTTTCGATCTACTGATAAATGGTATGATTTACTTAACTCTTATTATATATAAATGAACAAGTAAGACACATGGAAAACTGTCAAGTAAGACATATGGAAAGCTTTTATATTATTACCAACCACCAGGCCATTTGTCACCTAATGAATTGTCCAACTGAACTACCGTCTTTATCCTAATAAACATTTATAAGGGAGGGAGCGTTTATTAGGATAAAGACGGTATACCACATGAAGTGCTGAAGTGCCGTATTCCACAATAATAAATAAGAATTCCTAGATCCTTGCTATGATCTGGAACATCATTCAAATACAATTATTCGTATTAAATTTCTGGAGAATCATGCCAAAACAGAGCCTTCTTCAGGAGTAATAAATTATCAACACATATTGAAGGCTTACCAGTATTGTATAGAAAGATGCTCCTTCAAGGCACTTGTGGTCAGCAAAGGCAGTTTCTTCAAATCCGATTTTGTTGTTTCATCACTGAAAAAATGCAACAGTAAACGGTATAGGTTTACGTGTAATTAAATTCCTAAATTCCTGCATAAAGTCACCATGAAATTGAAGTAGCTGACACCAAATATCTGTCAAATAATTGTATTCAATCAATCGCCCAAAGCTCAATATGTATAGTCACAAATATAATCAATGTAAAGGAATTCCCTTTTGTGTTTATCAACATTGTATTTTCCACAAACTCTGAAGAGACACTAAAATAGCGTATATATCCAAGTTTTTGTTAATTACAATGTAATTATAGCTTGGCAGAAGAATGTACAAAACCTGTAAAAACCGATTGCAAAGAGAAATACCACTTGCCATTTCCTTTTTTTTGGTGCGTTACTTTATGTTCAAACACTTGTTCAGCAAACCAAAAAGCCATATGATGACATTGAAATACACATTTTTTTGACGAATTTTAATCAAACAGATTTAGGACCGCATGTAAAAAATATTGATGGAACTGACATACAATAATCTATGCAGTGATAACATACTTAAAATGTTCCATAACATAATAATGTCCTTTTTAAATAAAAAATTTAGATGCAAAAAGCTTGTATCCATGCATGTATACTCCGCGCATACAATGTCATAATTCAGCACTATTTCCAAACAATTTTTGTCAAGATTTGTCACTTTATGTTAGTCAGAACAATTGGAAGATACAAAGTAAACTATTAGCAGGAATCACATGCAACTGAAAATGTTGAAGTAGCTAAGCTACAAACTTATAGGCAGAAATAGTTTTTTTTCTTGTTTATTTGTTTGTTGTTCTGCCCTTTTCAACAGTACTTCAGGCATATCACAGCGGTCAGTTTATAAACTCAAACTTCCTTGGTTAGCTGGCACAAAGTGCACATACTCATGCCAGAAACTGACAACAGCCCTACTTGAATCGTAGGTAAGGGAGAATTGCTGAATAAAAGGATTTCATGACCAATCCCCTCGCAAGTTATGAGTCCGGGCCGAGGATCAAACCCACGATCATTGGAATTGTGGTCCAACCCTCTACCAAGTGAGCTAGCAAGCAGAAATTGTAAACAAAAGACAGAATGTACTCTGAAAAGAATCCCCAGGGTTTCACAATTAGAGCATTAATTGTCAATTTGTAAGTTCTACACAATTACTCATATTTAACAATATGATAATTATTTTACGGCTTCCAGTAACACTTATACTCAGGTAAAGACCCATTATTTGAAACATATTAGTCCTGAAATGTGTCGTGTTCTGAGAAAACTGGACTTAATGCATGTGTGTAAAGTGTCGTCCCAGATTAGCCTGTGCAGTTCCCACAGGCTAATCAGGGACGACACTTTATGCCTAAACTGGATCTTTACTAAGAAGAGACATCATTTAAACAAAAAATTCCATAAAAGCGGAAGTTGTCGTCCCTGATTAGCCTGTGCGAACTGCACAGGCTAATCTGGGATGACAATTTACGCACAAGCATTATGCCCAGTTTTTTCAGAACATGACACAAATGTCGGAGACTTAAAACAAATCAAGAATTGAGGATTTTGTGAATCAATCAACCCTGGCTTGTCTAAGACAGAACAAATTTGTGACAGTGTCAAAAGCGGAATCGAATTACAATCCAATTTCCACACAACAGGCGAAATGGATTAGAGAATAGATTGCATCATAATCAAGAACAACGACCAATATGCTCTGAAATTTGCTGATAATGGAATAGAAGTCTGACATAACATATTTTCTGAAAACTGAAGATATTAAAGAAAGAAAGTATTATAAGATTTGATCAATATGTCAGACTGGTATATATTTTATTTTTAACATGATAAGATGTGATTTATTTCTATAATTATCATGACAATCACAACAGAATTGATGGAAAAAAAGAATAAATTGATAGAAAATGAATAAATATAATCAATTTATCAGATGATATATTGCACTACATACAGAACACACACACACAACATGACTGAGTGAATCTATTTACTAATATTTCACTGTCACCAAGCAATACTTACTATTTTTACAGAAATTCATTCCCACACTTTAAAATGGACTCCAGATTTTATAGAATGAAACATCAATTTTAATATAGTGACAAACTGACAAAACTTATAAACAATTTACAATAATGGTTATTTTTCGAAATCACACCAGCACCACTACAGCTATAACTGTACACATATTTTTAGATTCTTTTAAACAATTTATCTATCAGTTACCAAACTGAAAAAAAAAACTTTTCAGAATAAATTCTTTCTATCACTTTAACATGAGATTTTAAACATGGATCAGGGGCGTTCCTGATGCTATTTCAACTATACGCACGACCGAGCAGCGAAGGGGGTAGGTGCGGGAGGGGGTTTGGGGGGCCTCCCCCTAGAAAATTTTGTAAAAATTTATTGCAGATGGTGCGTTTTGGTGTTTCAGCCACGTTTTGGCAATTTAACTCGTCAATTTCTTGCTTGAAAAAGACCGATAAAAGGAACAAAACTAAGCCTGTCATTATTTTCTGCTAAAACTGATTTTATGTGGGGTATTTGGTAAACAGAAAATTAAATTCGTTTTTAATTAAACTGTAAAAGAAACACTCTTTGAATGAAACAACAGCATGCTCGCTGAGTATTGAGCGAGCATGCTAAACTTTTATTTAACTCGTTCAATAAAACCAGTTTGGACTTTGTGTAATTTATTCAAAAGAAAACATCCTCTAATTTCACATAAAACACAGGTCCACTTGTTTGTGCAATACTACACCCTGAAAAGTAATGCTAATCTTCGATCTTTTCTTTGTGCAAAAATGTCGACCACATGCTCAGCGTTATTTTCTCTATATACATTAAGGAGTCCAAGTCCAGACAAGCGTTCCGTCCCCATTGTACTCCGCAAGTATGACTTGGCCCTTCGCATTGTGGAAAACGATCTTTCTGCAGTTGCGGTGGAGATTTTTGTATAAAGTAAAGATAATTATATTTTTCTTCTGAGATTTAAAATAAAAAAACAACAACTAGGAAATGGTTATATTAGAAGAAAAAAAAAAGTAAAGTGAAAGGTTCTTGTGGGGATCGAACCACTGCCTACAGGTCAATAATGGGACAAAATGACGATCTGCTAACCGATTGCGCTACAGGGATTTTTAATATTGCTATATATAAAAACTAAATAGTGAAGAACAATTTCGAATAAAGATACCTACAATTATTTGAATAAAAAATAATTTGGGCATTCCCTATCATTTTATCATGATTTGAACGTCCAAAAATGTGAAAATTCATAGAAATGCTAGATTTCAGAAATACATTTCAAATTCAAGAACGGGTAGATCTATAAATCGAGTCTTAATCGACATACCTTAAGGGAAATGTAAAGCTGTGGACATTTTCCCACTTATCTGTCAAAAGAGCTAGCTTCTGAGTATCATCTCATGTTCCGCTGACGCTATCTCTAAAAACATCTGGATAAAGCGGAGCGAACGCCGACATTTTTGAAAATGTGTGCCATGTAAACATAATCTGGTACCCGTGTCCGAATATTGGTTCCCCAAAAATTGAAGGGCGACAACACAGTCGTAGAGTAGAGTCTACACAGTGATTACTACCCCTCATCAGGATTTTTTTTTCTAAAAGTGGACCTCTTGTTTGCTTGTTTACATAATTATACCCCTAACCCCCCTTAGCCCTCACTTTTTATTGCATTTTTCGAGTTTACATTTTTTCAAGTTTGAAACTGAATTATACGCACGTGCGTACTGTCGTATGCCTAGGTACGCCCCTGAATATAGCATATAAGCTATGTTTATTGTTAAATATGTTGCAATTTTTGTTCACACTCTTCAATTTATAAAATTAAAACAACGTTATGGCTAAATTTGGTGTTGTTATAGGGACTCTGTATTGGCTCCACGCCTTTGATTCTAATACTGAACATAACCTTTAATATATATATTCAAATTAAAATATTAAATGTTTCTGTTTTTCTTTCCATTAAAGATGGACTGTACAAAGTATCCGTCAACAATGTAAATAAGAGTGTCATATAAACCTACTTTTTATGTAAAGCATGTGTTTGTGCAATAAGTGTTTTCTTCTATAAAATCATTAAATAGTAGGATAAAATACGGTTTGCGGGAATACATGTCACCTTAATCCATACTCCAGAAAAGAAAGATTTTGGGGAATTAAATGGTGAATGACACATTGCTTATAAACAATACATCTTACCTGAACGCACTCTGTTGGTTTACTAATTGAAATTATTTGTGTGAGGTTAATGCGGGAAGCTTCATTTAATCTTTAACATTTATACAGGGCTTTCTACTTGGTGACTGGATATTCGTATCGTGTGTGTTGGAAACTTGAGAAATCGCGGACATTACCTAACAACAACCAATAATGACGTATAAACAAATATGTTTTGTTTGTTTACGTAACTATTGAATATCAATGTTACATATGAAAGGCAGTGATATTTGCAAGTATTCACATATCAAGTTGTGTTTGTTTCAAGATGCATATAACATCAATTTTCATTAAAGCAACTTGTTTTTCACTTCTCTTTATAAACCATGCTTTTTCAACATTGCAGACGTCAGTGGATGAAAATAATTTGGAGGAAAAGAGAAGTTTGGTTAACATCGAAACTCTTTTAGATTTAATGGAGCTGCATGTATCACTGTGTGGATATGCCGAATTCTGTCTTGTTTCAGCGGACTTAAGCGAAAAGGTTGAGGTTAATTGCTGTTATACATGCTCTTGTGAAGATTCATGTACTTTGAAAGGGTCGTGCTGCCCGGATTATTGGTTTCGAGGTTACATCGACGTCAATGCAACGTTTCAAAACATCTCAGAACTACGCGAAGTACTAAACGCCAAACAACTACACGATGTTTTGACATATAAATATTTACAACTGACAGAGGCTAGTCAAGAAAACGAAGTATGCATGTCAGAAAGACACATTTCAAACTCGCTTGCATATGATCCGGGGTTTTCTATCAAATCATATTGGATGGTTGCANGCACTAATTGACCCTTTGACCTAGTTTTTGACCCAGCATGACCCATATTCGGACTTGACCTAGATATCAACTAGATGCAACTACTGACCAAGTTTGGTGAAGATCGGATGAATACAATTTGAATTAGAGTCCGGACAAAGTGGCGCCGTTGAAAATGCACTAATTGACCCTATGACCTAGTTTTTGACCCGGCATGACCCATATTCGAACTTGGCCTATATATCAACTAGATGCAACTGCTGACCAAGTTTGGTGAAGATCGGATGAATACAATTTGAAATAGAGTCCGGACAAAGTGGCCCCTTTGAAAATGCACTTATTGACCCTATGACCTAGTTTTTGACCCGGCATGACCCATATTCGAACTTGGCCTAGATATCAACTAGATGCAACTGCTGACCAAGTTTGGTGAAGATCGGATGAATACAATTTGAATTAGAGTCCGGACAAAGTGATGCCTTCCGCCCGCCGCCCGCCGCCCGCCCGCCGCCCGCCAAGGGGTTTCACATAATACGTCCCGTATTTTATACGGGCGTATAAAAAGTAGACTTTACCAACCGCTTGACCAACTCAACACTCACACTGAAAACATGATTGTATACCTTTTAATAAAATTGAAGTCTACAATCAATGAGTCAGTTTTTCAAATATTTCTTATTTCTTTCTTTATAAGTAATTATGAATATATTTTATGCGCAGTTCAAGTTAAAACATAAGTTGTTATGTCTGTATTCCAACAAAGAGGCCACCTATACCCCTGGCTCAAGAGAGCTTAAAAATGGAGGCAAAATAATTTAAAGGGTCAATTGTCCAAAGTTGGAAAATGACTTTCCTAAAACAAGAAGGTCATGATGACCTGTAAGCGCTCATCTGAGTTTAAGGTAAACTTGACCTTGTGAATCCGTTTTTTAGGTTACATTATACGTTGTACTCTCTAAACAAATCAGCATAGTTTACCCGAAGCCGTGTTTTACAATTTATACTGGTGTTCTGCTTTTATCTCTTGGAGATATTGATAGGGAAAGAAGAGTTGTTCACTTCTAAATCCCTGAATATGATAAAGTTAGAGAACATATTGAAACAATAAACTGAAAAAGGTTACATTCCACAAGAAAATGGCCAGAAAAATTAAGGTGCAAAAACAGTGGATTTTGATTTGTGTCAAGTTCTTTCTTGGTTGGTACATGACATATCTTTTTTATTGCTTAAAGCGATTCCGCTTCGAATGCCCATTAAGAAAGGGTATGGTTATGGGGCAGGGTTTTTTTTGGCCCGATTTTACAGCCGAATAACGGCTATGTTCCCAATGGCAAAAGGTATACTTTTTTCCCAAAATTTGGAAAAAAAATCCCAATTAATTTTTTTTTTTTTTAGTAAGTAGTGTCTTAGGATTATTTAATCACAATTTTATTTCAATTACATGTAACAAAGTACATAATAATGATTTATATGATTTTGATCTTTTAATTTGAATTATTATACAGAGTTATATCAATATATATAGTTGTATTAAAGTGATACCAAAGAAGGCTACTGAATTTATTTTCCCAATTTCTTGAAAATGCCGATAACATTCCCAATTCCAAAGCCATGGGCTATCTTCCCAAAAAGGGGAAAAAAAACCCTGTGGGGGTCTCTATGAGCAAAATGTTGCATGTATTTTCACTGAAAGTTGTCGCTTTTACAATGAATTATATAGGGAAAATATTAAGTATATTGTGACCTTTATCACAATAATGACTTGTAGCACTGAACCTCCTCATTAGTCTAGACTATCATTTTAAACAATTTTTGAAAGAAACAAAATCTCGATTTTTGACTGAGTATTTACAGTAGGTAAAGTGAACATGATTTGTCTACCCTAATATTGCCTATATTATTGCAGAATTGTTTGTTTTCATGGACTAAAATATATCTACTGACTACATGTATATACTAGATTACCTGTTGCAATGGATAGAGACTGATCTCAAAGAAGCTGTCTAGTGGCTACAATAGGATGCGCTTGCAAGGGTTTGAGTGTCAAAAAAGGTGAAGCAGACAAAATAAATGCGAAAAATCCATGCCAAAAGATTTTGCTTCTTCGGTTAAATGATGATGATTTGTAAAGTATGTGTATAGATAAAGATAGGCTTAATATAAGCAGTTTAATTCAAAAAGCCTGAATAATCTAGAAGTAACAAGTTTTTGTTTTTTTCCTTGCTTTTAAAATTACTTTCGTGAATATCAAATAATATTGTGTTTCTTTAAAACCATTCAATGTCATTTTTTTTAAATATAATAATCGGTCAACAAGTCCCTTTGTAGGTCTTTCAATTTTTAGGATTTCAGTTTTTACTTCAAAGACCTGATTTTCAAGGGAAGTTTAATGGCCCATGTGAACAATGAGTAGCCTGCCTTGTTCCAAGTTTCCGACTACAACAACACAATTGTGAACTAACAGTCTTGCCAGCAGCACCATCTTAAATTAACTGTAATTCACCAAGTACATCATTCTGGTGAGGCTAGATAAACTAAACGATCCTCAGTTAATGACCACTTACAGGTACCACCCTCTGAGATTTCCAAAAATACAAATAAGACCTATTACCCCTTGCATGCTGGGAAATTTGTCGTCTGCTAAAATGTTGTCTGCTAAATTTCTAAAATTAGCATTTTCTTCGATTTTTTTTCAAAGAATACTATCAGAATAGCAAACAGTTTGGATCCTGATGAGACGCCACGTTCTGTGGCGTCTCATCTGGATCCAAACTGTTTGCAAAGGCCTTCAAAATCCGGTTCCAGCGCTCAAAGGGTTAACCCATTCCCACTCAGAAGCGAAGTGAAAATAGCTAATTCAACCAGCATAAAACCAGAACAGCCTGCGAGTTACTCGCAGTCTGTTCAGGTTTTATGCTGTTTGCTGCTGATCAGTATCTTAGAGTTGAAAATGAAGCCTTGAATCAAGTAAGAAAGGTGTTATATTTAATTTGATTTTCTAATGGACTAAAAATACGTTAAAAAGCGTATCTGAGTGTTTAAAGGTTAATATAGGGAGGCACCTGTGCTCGATATGTTCCAAAAATATACATGAAAGAAAATAAATAAAATTAGTCAAATTAAGTAGTCATAGATGAAAGTGATAAATGTTTTGCTTCAAAGAACATTCTATCATAATGTATACATCTAGTATCATGTTTCATATGAGGGAGTGTAAGTGGTTAATATTGATGATAAAGTTATCTATGTTTTCAAACCTGTAAAGTATTTTAAAGCATTTACAATCTTAATTTCTCTTGTTGATTTATGACGACAATTAAGAAAATATTCAATTTGAGAATTTGTGAACATGTCTTGATAAATGTACAGACATCAAAAGCGCAAACAAATTTTTATAAGTTAAATACACGTATTCCTAGTTGATATTTATAACCAGCAAGACATCATAACACTTAGCTTCTCAGTGCTAAACAGAACATATATGGAATGATATATATTTACAGGGATAAACACAAAAAGCCACATTTTGACATCAAGTATTTACAAATCTATAAATGTTTTGAACATTCATAGGGAGTTATCTTAAAATAGTTTGCAATTTCTGCACTCTGCAGTTCGACATAAATACAAGATTTATAAAATGGGTTAAAATAAAAAGTACTTCCAAAATCATTTGGGTGTAGTTTTTATGCCCAAAACATGTTGAGGACTTGAAAAAAACACTCTTCCTTTAACAAGTATTTTCAATATTTTCATTTTCTTCACCATTAAAGGGCAAACATAATATAATATTATATTTAAGAAAGTAATTTGTTTACAAACATCGGACACAGTAATAAGCAGGCCTTAGTAAGCTAAAACAACACTGTGACTCAAACATCCAATATATATCAGTACAATCACACCCATTAAACAAAGTTGTGTAACTTATATTCTTGAGAGTTATATTTGTGACTAAAGGTTAAAAAAAAATCAACAAAAGTATAACACTTGTGTCATATCAACATTGGCAACATGGATATTTTAAGAAATAAATATTCATTCAATTGGGCAATGGCAATGTCATTCAATGTGACTTAGCAGCTAGATTATTAATGACTTTATAATCACACATACTTTAAAAGCTAACTATCAATAAAATTATAGTTACAAAATGTACAATATAGTTTTATAAAATGTGTCATTTATGCACTTGTTATAACTTACTAAGCATCCAATAAAAAGAACAAAAATTAAAATGATTTGTTTAAGACAATAATTTGAAAATGATGTTTCAATATTTCAAACTTTAATTTTTAATTATTATCATCAACTGCGCAAAATATGAAAATAATGATTATTTAATCAGTTTTATCGTGTGTATCCTCATTCCTTGCAGATGAGATTTATCATATAACACAGTAATAAAATTGGGTAATAAAACTGCTGAAGGATGTAGTCCTTAATATTTTGTGAACTGCAGACATCTAAATGTCTTTCTGCAGCGATAATGGCTGAAACTAATGCATATTTAATTGGCAACAGTGAGTGAAAATGTCTGGTATCAATGAGGTGAATTCATTTAGCTGTGGATTGCAGATTCAGTACAGATGAAAAATATAAAATCATAATAAATAATTTAATAAATAGGTTCTGATTTAAGTTTAATAATGTATTTAAAATATTAAAACTTGTGAAAGTTCAAAAATAGTAGAAAAGTGATAAAAATAAAATGCACACATACATTTAAATCACATAACACTTATTTTTACTAATTAATGGTAGCACATAAATGATGATCAGGCTTTTTAACATACAAGAAATAAAATAAATATCTTAAATTACATCAAATAAATGAAACAGGTAAGTCACTGTCACAATGTTACTACGAAAGATTTTATTTCCATGGGCTGAAGCCTTATGGATGAGTTCAAAGGGAGAGAACTCCTGACATGGAGATGAGTCAGAGTGGTTTCTCTTAGATCAGTCACTGATATATCTGGAAACAGAGTCTGAAAACTGACAGTCTCTAAATCTGTTGGACACTGAATGCCTCTTAGTTGAAAATCACAGCTATAACCTTTTCTGTGCAGGATAATGCTTGATCCATTGTTGACAAGGTTCGATGTGACCAGAGTCTTTAATGAAACCACAGAGTGATCGCACGGCAGTGATTGACGCATCGGACGGAAACTGGACTGTAACGCATTATTTCTCACTGTTGTGAACAGTTTTTCGACTGGTTGTTGCAAGTGGTCGTTAATTATCTGACTGGTTAAAGATGGATGAGTGAACTTCTGCCGGTACTGAGACATACCCTGTCTGTGTTCTATCTGGATGATGAAATGACTCGCAGTGGGTCTATTGTCGGTAACACCTTCTCCCAGACCGCGATTATCATCATGGTCGACATGTCGGTCAAGCATGAACTCCAACCAGCCTGGTTTCAGACTGGCTGCGCCGTGACTTTGTCTCGTATGTACTGTCAGTCGAATAGCACTGTCTTCTATCAAGGCCATAGTCGTTACTGGATAGTAATTCGTCTCCACTCTTGTGTTCGGTCGAGTTTTTCTTTGAATGAGCTGAAATCCATTTTCATCAGTGTAAAATTCCCCATGTTCATTCTTTACCTCACTGGTGACCCTCATTATCACCTCCTGATTGGTCAAATCTGCAGACAGCATATTGAGTTCGTTATGCACATGCAAGCCCTGACCTTGAGCTGTGGGCGTGTCGAAGAGACTAACAGAATGAGATAAATGTTTATAAACAACGTCAATCTGCTCCAAGAAGGGGCCTTTAATGAGACGCACATGTGGGCGATTATTTCCAGGAATCGGTTTTGCCCCACCTGATGGGTAAAACAAGTACGCACCACTGGCTTGTGAAGTGTAGGATAGAAACTCAACACCTATTTCAACACTTTTGCCCTTCACCCGATCATACAGACCTGTTAACATTCCATTCTCCTCAAATCTTGCTTCAAAATTTTCATTCTCTATCTTGTATGAAGATTTTAAATTCAAAGAATTTTTAAACTGAAAATTCAAATTTTTAGGAATCTGAAAATTTTCAATTCCATGCATCTCTACTGATGACCAATAGCTCAAAACTGGTGCTTCCACTTTGTACAAAGTGTATGTCTCGATAGAAAAGGGTGACATATCTATTAGAAATACTACCTCAAATTCAGAAGTTTGAATTTTCGTTGTAGACTTAAAGACTGGGTTAATCTGGAATGGAATGTTCAAGTCCTGGGAATTTCTTATATCAAGATTAGCACTGTCTACTCTAAGTCTAACAAATTCACTTCTTTCTTGAGCAACAGGGTTAAAAATTATAACTTTTGTGCCAGATTTTGTCACGATAGTTGTAAACTGTGAGGGTGGGGACTTTGCATCTCGACGCACATTGTGAGCACTGATTACCACTGGGCTGTCGTAACTACACATTGTGAGAAGGNATGTCACTTGAGTAGATTAAAACCAGTGAGTACATGTCACTTGAGTAGATTAAAACCAGTGAGTACATGTCACTTGAGTAGATAAAAACCAGTGAGTACATGTCACTTGAGTACATTAAAAACCAGTGAGTACATGTCACTTGAGTTATGAGTATATAACAAATAAAATCTAAACATTTAGACAGATAGAAACTTGCAGAAATCCGTGATACAACATTGTAAATTTATATGTAAATTTTGTTATTAAATATATTGTTACAACTTCTTAATTCATAGATTTGGATCAGAACAAGCCTTGGGGTTATAGAGAAAAAGGACGAAACAGAGGTTTTGTTTATAATTTTGTTTTCAAAATATATGTCCATGCTGTAAGTGGTTTCAACGAAAACGGACGCAGATTAAATAATACAGAATGCGGTTTTGGGTATATCTGTTCAACCTCTGGTGTGTATGGTTTCTTGAAAGTCTTGGCGTTCATGGCGTTAATGATACACACAGGGAATATGATTTGCATGAGCGCCTGTTCCAGAAATACAACTCGAACATAATGCCACATAATTTGTCATCGGACTCGTTGCACGTGGGCATCGAGCTGTACCTGATTTCGATCGATGAAATTAACGAGCTTCGTCAAACTATTGCAATAATGGCATGGTTAGAAATAACCTGGAAGGACCGTTTGCTGGTATGGGACCCTTTGGAGTATTCTAATATAACTTCAATAAATGTAAAGATCAAGGACATTTGGACCCCGGATATAGTGTTAATTGGTACACTGGACAAGCAGACTGATTTGATAGACGAAGATGGGAATGCGATTGTTTCATCTGATGGCAGTGTGAAAATTTGGCCATACGGAAAGTACACTGTTTATTGTAAAATATTTATTGGACAATACCCGTTTGACGAGCAGAAGTGTTTATTCATGTTTCAGTCATGGACTTACCCAAGTTCAAAGCTCGTTTTAAGAAGTTTGGCAATGGAAATAAACAAGAATGATTATCAGGAAAACGGCGAATGGGCAATCAAACGCGAAAAAGTAAGCAGTGTACGTGAGCCATATGGGGATGACGCATGGGATTACGTTGGCTTTACGTTCGAGTTAGAGCGTAAATCACTGCATGTTGTTATAAACATCATGATTCCAATACTATGCATTGCGTTTCTGAACACGTTTTGTTTCATATTACCGGCGGATAGCGGAGAACGGATAACGCTCTGCATTTCTCTGTTCCTCACACTGGCCGTGTTCTTGACGATTGTCAACGGGTCCCTCCCAGAATCATCAGACGAGGTGTCGAAATTTGGCCTCTACATTTTTCATCAATTAATCGGATGTGGTCTGTCGATAATTTTCAACGTTTTGTCACTGAACTTCTTTCATGAGAGTGATCATAGACCAGTACATGTATGCGTCCAGTTGTTTGTAAAGGCAATGTGCATTCAGAAAGCTTATCAAATACATCAGCAACACGCCAATAATGGGGTAAATGCACATACGTGTGACGGCATAACGATAACTGCGGTTGAGCCCAAAGATGACTGTGGAAAAAATAATACTTATATGTCCAATAGAAATGGAGCGATACATCATGTACCTAAGGTTACATGGAAAATGGTTTCTTGTGCGTTGGATCGATTTTGTTTCATAGCCTCAATCGTTTGGCACGTAGTTCTATTAAGCGTTCTGCTCGCTGTCATAGTACCTTAAATGTGTGGTTGATTCAATCATTAGCCACTATCAGAAGTGCACCTATTTGAAATACAATCGTCATTAAACAGATCAAAAGACGATACCTCAGTGAATCGATTCCGCTAGCGATTCGTATTAATTTCATGTGTTTGTTATTTAATATTAATTACAACGAGTCCTGGGTGAAAATTTTTGTCTGATGTGGACCATTTGGCATTATTGGATTTGCACACATTGTAAATTTATATGTGAATTTTGTTTTAAAATAAATTGTTACAACTTTATTATGTGTTTGCGCTTATTCCCTTAAAGAAGTATTATTAACAAGGATTAGGAACTTCCTTTGTGATAATTTTTACCTTGTTCATCTTCATATGTTGGTTTAAAATTACGAGAAAAAAATGTTCACATTGAAATCGTATCTATTCCCTTTGAATAACACTTATTAAAAGACTTCAATAATGTAATATTTATACTGAGTCAAGTAAAGAGCTGATGATGTTCTTTCTACAAAACAGACTCAAAACTAAGGTGGTAAAGCAGATTATTCCCTTCCAAAATTTTAAACCAAATTTCTATTGTCATTGCATTGTAATTGAATGTTATGTTATTGGGAAACACAACATCTGTAGTAATCAAATTATGTTGTCACTATTTGTATATAGACATTCTATTATTTCAAACCAAACAGTCCAAAGCATTATATAAGGCTGCATGCTCAAATGCTTCAATATTCTTTTTGGACAGTAAATGTTATTTTATTTTGATGTTGCTGGTAAGAACTAGTTTAAGTTGTTGTTTTTCTTTTGACTTACATTACGTTAACTGAATACAAATAATGGTATATGATGCATTAGAGCATTAATGGTGTTATAATATTTGTAAATATGTTTATGTTGATATTAATTGAGCTAATAGGTATGTTTAAGTGTACTTTACATTTTGAAGTTTGTATGTTCATTTGTAGTTAATTTTTTACTGCGTTTCAGCCCAAACGCAATTTTATCTTTCCAGCATGTTGATATAACCATAGTTTTAAAATGAATAAGCAAAATAAGCCATGTTTTACCAAATAAGGTATACATTTCATACGGCAAAATTTGGAATCACAACTTTTGGACAACATCAGGATATATGGCTGTGTTCTTCAAAAAAAGTTTTAAAATGATTTAGTTAAATTCTGAAACAATTGACAGAAATGCACGGTAAATCTGAAAATGAAGCTCTTAAAGTAGATTATCCAGAGAAACATTTCCATCAACTGCCAGCTCTGGAACTCATTATTAAATTATTTGGTTGTATTACATTTCCCAAGGGGCAGAAAATGTGAAGTCATTGCATTGAAATAAGCACAAGAGAACCAGAATGCTTTAAAGCTGTGACAGCATTTGACTGGTAATCAAATTCAAAATGCACAGAAAAAAGTATGTGACTACCATGACCTTTCAGAATAAGACACCTAGAATCAAGAGATGTGTTTGTCAGAAACACAATGCCCCCTACTGCGCCGCTTTGATTTTTTTATAAAAAAATACCTTTGACCTTGAAGGATGACCTTGACCTTTCACCACTCAAAATGTGCAGCTCCATGAGATACACATGCATGCTAAATATGAAGTTACTATTTTCAATATTGCAAAAGTTATGACAAAACTTTAATATGGTTAAAGTCCATATGGCCAAAAACAATATACCCCATTTTTTTTTTTTAAAAGGGGGCATAAAAAAACATTTACAGTATTTGTTGTCTTTCTTGCTAAAGAATCAATAGATTTGAGCTTCACTTCTGGGAAACCGTGCTTAATGCATGAGTGTAAAGTATTGTCCCAGATAAGCCTGTGCAGTGCGCACAGGCTTATCAGTGACAACACTTCCTGCGTTTAAGGGATTTTTTTAGAAATAAATCCAGTCTGGGCGGAAAGTGTAGTCGCTTAAAAGTATGTGCCAAGGGCATAGGCTAATCTGTGACAATACTTTACTCACAAGCATAACGCCAAGTTTACCCAGAGACCAGATCATTAACAGTGTAAACAGCCCCTTTTCTATTGTGATCTTACTTTATACATCATTGTCATCTTTCTGTATTAAAGTTAAGATCACTTATTTTACCAGTTTTCGTCAAAACTTCTTAATATAAGATAGGCTTAAAAGACAAAAGTCTATTTTTTTTAAATAAAATTTTAAAAATATCTTCACATATTGTTGTAACTAGATTTATTTCCAAATAAACTGAAAAGCACAATAGTTTGACTATCAGATATAGACAAATCAAATTTTAACACCATATATCAAACATCACTTTCTTTTGATACATTAAATGGAAATCAATAGTCAATACATGGCACACAATACTATTAATACCATTTTTACAATACAAAAGGAATTAATTTGACTATTTGCAATCCTTGCTACAATAACATCTATTGAAGACAAATGATTAAAGTATGTGACAACAAAAAGACACTTTACAGAAGACTATCTCTTATGTCATGCATTAAACTTCTTCTGCCAACCACACATCTGTTATTTCAATACTATTTCAATATTTCATTCTGCTTTAGAATACGAAATAATTCAGGTGTGTGTTTATATTCAGGAATAATGGCTACCGGTTTGAAATCCTCAGAAATGTAGAAAGAGGCAAGTTTAAAATCCTTAAAAATCCTGAAAGTGGAAAGTTTGAAATCATCAGTAGTCCAGACTGTGGCAAATTTGAAATCCTCAGAAATTCAGAAGGAGGCAAGTTTGAAATCCTCAGAAATTCAGAATGAGGCAAGTTTGAAATCCTCAGGAGGCCAGAAAAAGACAAGTTTTATACCCTCAGAAATGCAGAAAGAGGCAAGTTTAGAATCCTCAGAAATGCAGAAAGAGGCAAGTTTGAAATCCTCAGAAATGCAGAAAGAGAGAAGTTTGAAATCCTCAGATATTTAGAAAGAGGCAAGTTTGAAATCCTCAGAAATTCAGAAAGAGGCGAGTTTGAAATCCTCAGGAGGCCAGAAAAAGACAAGTTCGATACCATTAGAAATCAAGAAAGAGGCAAGTTTGAAATCCTCAGATATGCCGAAAGAGGCAAGTTTAAAATCCTTAGAAATGCAGAAAGATGCAAGTTCGAAATCTTCAGAAATCCAGAAAGAGACAAGTTTGAAATCCTCAAAATTCCTGAAAGTGGCAAGTTTGAAATCATTAGTAGTCCAGAAAGAGGCAATTTTGAAATCCTCAGAAATTCAGAAAGAGGCAACTTTAAAATCCCCAGAAATCAAGAAAGAGGCAAGTTTGAAATCCTCAGATATGCAGAAAGAGGCAAGTTCAAAATCCTCGGAAATGCAGAAAGAGGCAAATTGGAAATCCTTAGAAATGCAGAAAGAGCTAATTTTGAAATCCCCAGACATGCAGAAAGAGGCAAATTCGAAATCTTCAGAAATCAAGAAAGAGGCAAGTTTGAAATCCTCAGAAATCCAAAAAGAAGCAAGTTCAAATTCAATATTTGAGTTTTCTTGCTCCACGTGCAATGAGAATGGCCTCAGGAAGAAAGCTACATTTTACTGTGAAAAGTGTTCAAAGTGTTACTGCGACAGCTGTCTATGGCATCACAAGCAGCTATACAAGAAGCATCCGGTGATAGGAAGGAATCAGCCAAGGAAATGGCCTGTCGTCAAGGCAACCGCGGCAGAACTGGGACGATGCAAGGTGCATGTCTCCGAACGGCTGACCGCCTTCTGTGAGGAACACTGCGACCTGCTCTGCCAAAAGTGTCACGTGTACGAACACCAGTAAGTAGTTGATATTTTAATGTTTATTAAGCAAGTAACTATGCACAACTGTTGAGTTAAGAATTACTTTTATATCTCTTAAACATGGCACGCTGAATATTAAACAGACATTTCTTTTCTAAGAAGCAACCACAAAATAATTTCGTGAAATAATGATTTTACCTTTCATTTTTATGTAGAGACTATTTGATACTTTTAGCGCAAGGTAATATCTTATGAATATTGTTTTTCTTCAAACAAATCAATCCTTACATAGAGTTGTAACTATTTATTTAAGTCAAAGAAGGATTTTTTCCCCATAAATATGCAATTATATTTAATTGTTATTTGTAAATTAGGAAATGCACCAAGGTTATACTGACTGCTGACAAAGTCAAACATCCAAAACAAATGCAAGATGTCACACAGTTGATGGGCCATGTTTCCCTTCTACAAAAGCAAGTACACGAAAAGAAACACAATTTGACTGAAAATCTGCAATCACTGCAGAAATCACACGAGGAGATACTGAAACAGATTGAGGCAGCTCACAAGAAGGCCACAGAAGATTTGGTGAGGCTAAGAAACAACACTGTAAAGGAATTGGAGAATTTGATGACCGCATCCAAATCTTCTGTCCAGTCTGACATTAGATGTTCCACCATGCTTGACAAGAAATTGGAATCTCTACAAAATTTAATGAGAAATATAGAACAGAAGACAGATGATGATCCAATAGATGTGTTTATTGTATACAAGACATTCCTTGATCAAGTCGGTGATTCCAAAGCTATGCTTCAGAAAATGGTAACAAAAGGTGACATAAAATTAGCATTCAATCCTGATTATGCCATAGAAGCCGCGCTGTCAAATTTTAAAGAATTAGGAAAGACAGTCAGTAATGTTAACCTCTTACAAGATAAATCAACTGAACAGAATGGGCATGGAATGAACCCAGTTATCAGAATAAACCTGAAGACATGGTATTCAGTGTACACAGAGAAAGATTCAAGCACCTGTTCTATTTCGGGTATCTGTGAGACAGCGAATTCAGAACTGATCATCGCAGATCGAAGGAACAGGAACGTTAAACTACTGGACAAGGCCTATAGAGTGATGGCCCACTGTGACTTGGGCGCAAGTTCTATTGCCATGTGCAGCGTGGCTCCAAATATGGTGGCGGTTGCAGTAGATGGTTACAGTACAATCCAGGAGATCCAGCGAAAAAGTTTGAGGTATCAGATCCGCTTTATCAAAGTGACCCATGGTCGGTTACTGCTGGACAAAACATGGGATCTCCAACACAAGTGTACAGGCATTGCCCATCACCATGGGAACCTGTACATCACATCGGGTACAGCCCTGTACCTGTACACTGTGGATGGAAAACTGATCGGAAAGTTGCACGAACACTTTGCTAAAGACTTAGTTGGTAAGCATCATCTTTGTACATGCTTCTATATTACTGCTACAATGTTCAGCAGATAATGTATAACCTACATTATACACAAGATTTTTATATAACTTTTTAAGTCAGATTATCTTTTATTAAGAAGATTGTAGTTTTGCCATAGTCAGATCAATCATGAATCATTACTACTTTATGCTCGCACTTAAGTGCTCATGAGCAACATGGGTCTCCAAACAATATAGTTCTGCATGATTTCATTAGCGAAACTGCTTTCTTTTAGACACCATGACAACATGTGCAGTGAGTCCGGATGGAGACAGGATATATTTGGCCAACCCTGCCAGTAACAAGCTGGTCACGCTATCCGGCAATGGCAGGGTGATCTCCAAACTCTCCGACTCTTCTTTTCAATGCGGGTACGGCATTTCCGGCATCCATGTGACAGAGCTGGGTCAAGTCCTGGTGTGTGGAGGCTTGTCCAACACAATCCTCCAGGTGGACAGGGAAGGACATTGGTGCGAGGCAGAGGTGGTCACAGACAATGATGGTGTGATGAAACCGAGTTCAGTCTATTTTAGCAAATCTACGAGCGCTCTTATTGTTGGGCTTAGGGATGCAAATAACATAATGGTGTTCAAAGCAGGTATGTCAAATGGCCAAAATCTAAAATCCGGAAAATAAGCCTAGCATTTGGGGGCCCATTGCCAAAAGAGGGTTAATAATACATTAATTAAATTATGTTTATTTTGTAAACAATATGTCGAAGTAAAATAATTTGTGTTTAAGATGACATTTTGTGGCAAGAATCCTAAATCAACCAGAATCAAAATCCTCTGATTTATATCAATATCAAAGGTGGTCCTTGAGGGCCTAAATCTTGAATTTAGGAATAATCCTGAACTTCTACACCTCTGTCAAAGGCATTGGAACAGGGACTGCAAATAATGAAACGAAATGGAATTCAGAACAATCAAAGTACAGAGCAATCTTGAGCACTGTCTGAAACATGGGATTTCAGAGCATTCATTGAATAAATTGCCAGCCATAGGTTAACAATACAAATTGTTGTTCTGTTCATGCGGCTTTGAATTGCTTTAAATGCTAATCAGAAAAGTAATATTTCAATTTTTTAATTGTTATCATATACAAGGTCTGCTTCATTTAGTATGTATGTGTGGATATATGGAACTTGAGATAAATTTAACAATAAATTTTAACTATATAAGACTGTGCAAAAACTAAACAAAACTATCTAAAACTGTGAAGCACATTTTTGTATTATAAAATGCAATCTGAATTTATCTAAATATTGATGTCTATATGTGTAAGTTCTTAACATTTTACATTACACAAAATTATGATAGTTTCAATAATATTTATTAAATTTAATGTTTATTTTGTATAGCAAATATTTTTTCTCAATGTTGAATGTACCGTAGTGTATAATTGTTGCTAAAGTAATTTTGTCGCATTTATCCCTCTAGATCATCTATATAAATTAATTTCACATAGATGGTCGAAGTTTGGGTATGATTAAATTGACAAGTGTAAATAGATAGAGATATATTATCAGCTTTTCTCAATCCTATATTTTTTTACTTATTTAACTACGAATGAAAAAAGACAAACAAGTATAAAGTTGGATTTATGCAATTATATCTGTCCTCCATATGACTTCATGTTAATGTTTTTTCTTAAAAAAACAAACAAAACAACTAAAAGTTGTTTATGTATAAACAAGTAAAATATCTTATATTTGATAATTGAATTAATTTTATTTTTTCACTGATGAAATTTGGTCCAGAAGAATGTAATAAGTGTAATAACAGTCTCACGAAAACACGAAAACATTTATTCCTTATATTGTAAATTGATCTTTTTTTTTTTTTTTTTTNGTACATTTTTGTACGGAAAATAACCAGTCTAAAAATACGCCTGGTGTTCGTAAGAATTGCGTTTCGTGACGCAAGGTTTTTTATGGGAATTACGTTATTAAATTTGTATTTGCATTTTTGTACGCTTTATTTTGAATTAAATTACGTTTTTGGTTATTTTAATTGCATAATAACGCAAATACGCTTGTTATCAATAGCGCTGTCAATCTGTATTGTACACGACAAATTATTCTTAAATAAAAGTAAAAATAAATGTATAAATCATGTCAAATTTTATGGTAGGTACATTACTTAGGTATGTTGGGCTCACTTGATCATTTACATAACTCCAGGAAATATATCTGTTTAGTCTGCAATAAGACAGTTATGCTGAACAAATTGATCACATTTTAGTTCATTAAAAAATAATTAATTTCTAAATCTTCCCAGCAAGCTACAAGCCTGGGAACAGGCTGCTGTAAGATGGACAAATTAATCAAATTTAATTTAGCTTGCACTTGTTTGCAATAATCCAATTGAATTTTACAAATCAAACATGACAAATTTATTGGCAAATTTCATTTTAATTAATTACCAAACTCAGCTAATTAATATCTTAAATCACTTAATTGATGACAGAGTCTGACAAAATGGGTAACATTTGATTCAACACAGAGTTCTTTGATATAGCAATCAGTATCAGCAATGAAACTGCCAGCGGACTGTTTAAAGATCTTTCAGTCTGCATGCATCCTTAGGGACGTGTCCTGGGTGTTATAAGGAAGCACCCATCATTTGGGAAGATTGTGTTATCACCATCTGTGATAATATCTTCATATCGAGCTAAAAATGTTGTACAAAATATATGAGAAGACAAAGTTTCTTGTGAACAGTCAGAAAAGTAACCAAACTTTCATCTGACAGGGGCAAAAGTTTTCAGTATGAATACAATTTTCAGAATATGGTAGACTTTTTGTCCTACAAAAACCTGATTTCAGTATTTTCAAAAATCTGTTAATTCACCCATGTTCAACCAAATTTTATGGGAGACACTGAATGATGCTTATCAATAAACCAAAAACCCAACTAACCAACTGACTCCAGTGTTGCAATAAGCCCCTGGTATTCAATGCCATAGCGGTAAAATAAATACCAGGGGTTGGTTTTAAAATATAAAACTATAATAATAATATTTAAATAAACTAAATATAATCTATAAATATACAAACTAAACCGAAACTGTAAGCATTTTAGTTTTTAATCTTCAGCACAGCGGCTGTCACACTGACCTTGAATACGGATTGTTTTGCACAGAGGTAGAACACTTCTACGCTGGCAGTGTCTCTGAGCTGAGTGATTGTCTCCACATAGTACCTGCAAGTGGAAAATTAACAGTCCAACACACTTTACATATTATGTTTCATTGGATTCAAATATATTCACATGCAGTTCTTGCATCCCAAAAGTTCTATTTTATTTAATAAATATTTTGTATGATTTGTAATTTGAACATAGATCTGACAAGAATGGATCTGGTTGTAGTTGATGTTCATGAAAGAATTAACAAGATTAAACTGTGTGGAGAAATGATTTAGTTTAAATAAGGATAACATTTTCATAAAGGAACTAGTTTGCACAACAGTCTCAAGTCTTGTTATTCAGTGGAATTCAATAATTCCTTACATGATTTGAAAGGTATTTGGGATAAAACAAATAGACTACATTTAACAATCAGATCTGCTGGATCAAATTGAATTCGATCAACATTTGTATACAAGAATAACCTATGGTTTTGAACTTACTTGACAGGGCATCTTATTGTAATAAACTATTTGACTTATGTATGGAATGTTGCCATAATGAACTTATTTACTTTTATTACAAACAAACTTGACTAAGAGAGCTATAATAACACGCTCACTAGACTAGCAATGCGGTCAACTTACTAGACTAGGAAAGCTTTGACTTAATATGGAAATTCTATGATTTTACTGGACCAGTTAGGCTATGAACTTACTTGACCAGTAATGCTTTTAACTAATCTGACCATAGCAATGCTATGAACTTTCTTAACTAGGAATGCTATGAACTAACTTGACCAGCAATGCTATGAATTTACTTGACTAGGAATGCTATGAACTTACTTGACCAGGAATGCTATGCACTTACTTGACCAGCAATGCTATGAACTTACACAACCAGCAATGCTATGAACTTACTTGACCAGCAATGCTATGAACTTACTTGACCAGTCATGCTATGAACTTACTTGACCAGCAATGCTTTGAACTTACTTGACCAGGAATGCTATGAACTTATTTGACCAGCAATGCTATGAATTTACTTGACCAGTCATGCTATGAACTTACTTGACCAGCAATGCTATGAACTTACTTGACCAGGAATGCTATGCACTTACTTGACCAGCAATGCTATGAACTTACTTGACCAGGAATGCCATGAACTTACTTGACCAGCAATGCTATGAACTTACTTGACTAGGAATGCCATGAACTTACTTGACCAGCAATGCTTTGAACTTACTTGACCATCAATGCTATGAACTTACTTGACTAGGAATGCTATGAACTTACTTGACCAGCAATGCTATGAACTTACTTGACCATCAATGCTATGAACTTACTTTACTAGGAATGTCATGACCTTACTTGACCAGCAATGCTATGAACTTACTTGACCATCAATGCTATGAACTTACTTGACTAGGAATGCCATGAACTTACTTGACCAGTAATGCTATGAACTTACTTGACCATCAATGCTATGAACTTACTTGACCATCAATGCTATGAACTTACTTGACCAGCAATGCTTTGCAACATCCTTGACTAGGAATGCTATGAACTGACTTGACTAGGAATGCTATGAACTTACTTGACCAGCAATGCTTTGCAACATCCTTGACTAGGAATGATATGAAATTACTTGACTAGGAATGCTATAAACTTACCTGACCAGGAATGCTATGCACTAACTTGACTAGGAATTCTATGCACTTACTTGACCAGGAATTATATGAATTTTCTTGACCAGTAATTCTATGAACTTACTTGACCAGTAATTCTATTGACTAGGAATGCTATGAACTTACTTGCCAAGAAATCCAATTTCTATCAACTTTCTTGAGTACGACTGCTAAAAACTTACTTGACTAGGAATGCTATTAACTTACTTGACTAGGAATGCTATGACTAAGTTGGAGCCTTGTTTGCGAGGTAGGTCATGGTCCAGCACTTTCTTGTCCTGCGACAGCCAGTTCCAGTGGCCCCTGCAATAAAAATAAGATTCATACAAGGTCAATAGGTCACTTGTGTGGGGGAGCTATACAATAAATATAAGAGAAAGAAGAAAGTTGTATAAAAGTTCAATGCCATAAGAGTGTGGCATTCGATATTTTAAGTTTGTTTAAAATGCAATGTTTATTTAATCTATCTTTAAGGGGTATCTCAAAGGTTAATACAGAATAACATTTTCCAAAATAAGTATTTATTAAATGGTTGCTTAACATGAATGTATTTTTTTTGTTAAACAAGTATTTGTATAATTATAAAAAGTTGTCCTCGAGGGGACTTTTAGTGGAGGCTGGAAAATCCGTAAAGGTAATAAATTTGTCATGAATAAAATGTACATGAAGAACCGCTATTGAAAATTTGAATTGTTTTCATTAATGTTTACATGAAGGGGAAATACGTTTGATATGCCCTGTAAAAGAAAAGAAGGTTAAAAAAATTCACTTAAGTACCCCTTCAAATGGACTATATAATATTGTTTCCAGCTTAAAACTTTTTTCATTCACTGATAAAAGTACACACCCTCTTAGAATAGAAAATAAAACATAGCAAGGATAAAAAAAAGTTATACAAAAGCGAACTAGTTTTTGTTTCATTTGTACCGCAATGTACCTTCTGCCACAGGTTAATTGGGTACAGATATATGTTTTATCACTTATGTTTATGTGTCACTCAGTTTTATATGATACGGGCAACTGGCAGTAACAAATTCTACACATGGATCCTGTCAGATAATTATCGGGCTTGCCTTGTTTTTATTTATAGTTATTTTTTATGATGAATAAAAAATGAACTTAGAAAATGGGGGCAAATCTGGCCTTCCAAAAATGAAAGAAAACAAAAGGATTTATCAAAAGCCTTAATTAAACATTATTTATCTTACAATCTTAAAAAAAGTCCACATGTAGGTTTCAACATTATTTACAAATCCCTCAAAATGTTAATTAATACACTCATTATTACAAAACTAATTGTATGCTGAAATTAAGCTATTGAGTGTTCTGTAAGCCTAAATGATTATAAAGATCATTGAGAAATTAAAAAACAACAACTTATGACACATTCTTAGAAAAAAGAGCTGAATTTAAGTTTACTGACTGCTGTATACATTTATTGCACTTTACAAAATCAAATCATTCTTTTTATCGAGTCTAAAAAATATCTTCTAGAATTACTTTGGGAATGGAAAAAAAACATTTCCAGATATTGTGATATTATACACGATTATAAAACCTCCGTTCAGCATGGAATGAGCGGACTCAACCAAAAAACAAGAATCTGTAGCAGATCCTATCAGGTCAATGGACTCACAAGAACTGGGTATTAATGATCGTTTAATGCATGTGCATAACGTGTTTTCCAAGATTAGCCTGTGCAGTCCACACAGGCTAATCAGGGACAACACTTTCTGCTTTTATTGTATTTTTTCTTTAAATGAAGAATGTTCTTGACGAAAATCCATTTTATGCGGAAAGTGTCGTCCCTGATTCGCCTCAGCGGACTGCACAGGCTAATCTTTCAATTTTAATTCTGTGATGCTAAATATATGTGTTTGTTCTAATCTAATTTTGTTTTAAGCATCTGAGAAATTGTATTAAGGTATTGTAAATGTAACACACATGTATACCTCATGATTTCAATTCTATCTGTGATATTTTTAGTGCTCAGTATATGTGTTTGTTTTAAATTTATCTTGTTCTTATGCAAAATGTGATAAATTGTTTATGTTATTATTTGACATGTATATGCCGAATAAATCTATCTATCTATTTATCTATAATCTGGGACGACACTTTACGCACATGCATTAAACCATCATTTATACCTAAGGCTTGTGAGTCCGTTGGCCTGATAGGATCTAGTACAGATTCTTGTTTTTCCTCGGTTGAGTCAACTCATCCCAAGCTGAACGGAAGTTTTATAATTGTGTATAATATCACAATATCTGTTACTGTTTTTTGTACCAGATCATATCAGGCCATCGGAGTCACAAGCCTAAGGTATAACTGATAACTTTTTATCATAAATGTTTATCAAAACAAATTACAGGAAACCTTCACCGTTTCCTACATGGCGATTGCTATAAAAAGATTTCATATCACATATTTATCACTCAAAATCGCATCTTCCACAGATTTATCACTCAAAATCGCATCTTCCATCCAATTTCAGCACACGTTTAACAGTTTTACATAAAGTATAAAATTCAGAGAGGTTAACATGCTTTTTGATTTATTGACTAGGCAGATATATTGAAGATTATCTATTGAGAGCATCTGAATAAACAATTTGTTGTAACATTTTTCTGGCATACGTATACTAGGTGTAACATGAAAGTTGGCCACTGAAAACAACCTCACTTATCTCAGCCATGCCTATCTAAAGGTTAATAAAGGAACGTTTTTTTGAACCCACTTTAAGGAGATCTTACAAATTACATTGAAGGACAACTTTAACAAACGTAAACAAGATGTGTTTGTGAAACACTATGTCCACTTTTGAGCGATTTTGACCCATAAATTTGACCTTCAACCTTGAAGGATGACCTTGACCTTGACCTTTCACCACTCAAAATGTGCAGCTCCATGAGATACACATGCATGCCAAATATCAAGTTGCTATCTTCAATATTGCAAAAGTATTCATAAAATGAGCGATTNTTTTGATTTATTGACTAGGCAGATATTTTGAAGATTATCTATTGAGAGCATCTGAATAAACAATTTGTTGTAACATTTTTGTGGCATACGTATACTAGGAGTAACATGAAAGTTGGCCACTGAAAACAACCTCACTTATCTCAGCCATGCCTATCTAAAGGTAAATAAAGGAATGTATTTTTTTTGAACCCACTTAAAGGAGATTTTACAAATTACATTGAAGGAAAACTTAAACAAACGTATAAAACGTATAAAAAAAAAAATGTAACCCTTTTTAATATAAAGACACCACAAAATATAGTTCAGTTATTATGTTTAGGAAGTTTAATAAACTGCCCTAAATCTCTGCAAAAAAAGAATAGTTAGAAAGTTAAGTTAAGTTAAATACTTACGTCTCATCTTGGAATGCCAAGCCGAAGTAGTCTTTCTCTTTGAGTTTGAAATGTGAGGCAACAATATCTAGAAGTTCGTAAGTGAACAGTTTCGGCTGAAACAAAACAAAACGATTTATGTGTAAACATTCTGCTACAAGGGAGGCAACTCCAACACATATTTTTTAATGACTAGGCAAAATTTCTACCAGGGTTATCTTTCTTGCACATAATCAGATTAATTAAGATAATTTTGCAGAACAAACACCACATTAGCAGTGCTCACCACAATAATGTTAATCAGCTATTTTCTTATTAGAACAGAGGCATCCTTCATCAACATAATATGCTCCAGGACAATATTTCTATCGGTGTTATGTCAGACAATTGCCAGTGCAACAGGTAAACGCCCTTACTAAGTGCTGCCTGGCTGTATCTGTTGTTTGGAAACAAAAGGCTAAAACTGCGATTAATCCCTGGAACAATAAGCAAAGCAGGCACACCCATCAAAACACAGAGTGGAAAATAATTTTGACTTAACCCTTTCAGTGTGGGAACCGAACTTTGAAGGCCTTTGCAAACAGTTTGGATCCAGATGAGACGCCACAGAACGTGGCGTCTCATCAGGATCCAAACTGTTTGCTATTCCGATAGTATTCTTTGAAACAAGAGGGCCATCAGGCCTGAGAGCAAAAGGAACTAGACTATTCTGAAAAAAAATGCAAGCTGATTCATGAAGATTGAAGCAAAAAAAGTGACTTTTAACATGTTTTCTTTATATTTGACCTAGTGACCTAGTTTTTGAGCTCATATGACCCAGTTTCAATCCCTGCTATTGTTAGAACAAATGTTCTGATGAAGTTTCATAAAGATTGGATTATAAATGTGACTTCTAGAGTGTTAACAAGGTTTTACTACATAGCCATATAAGGGAAAATGCCACGCCCCCTTGCGGCCATGTTTTTTAACGGATCTCAACCATTTTCGAACTCAGCCCAGATATCATTAGTACAAATATTCTGACCAAGTTTCATGAGCATTGGACCAAAAATGTGACTTCTAGNTTGATAAACGCAGTATTAGAATATATATTATTTTATGCACCGTGCGTGTGTATATATTTATGGTAATGCAAGTCTAAAGCTTAGACGTCGAAAGTTTAGTATGCCTTTATATGAAAATAAGCTTATAGTGAATTAGTTTTCAAAACTTAACATTTGTTTAACACAAAAATCCACATGCAACTCATCTATTTGGTCTGTCGGTGTGTTAACTTACATCAATAACGACGTAGTCATTCGTTTGATCGCGTCTGGTATTCCAGTCTTGAAGACACCGGTTTAAGCCCGATTCTACATTCTTGATGATCGTCTCATTGTCTCCGCCACAAATTTCTGAATACGTTTGATATTAACAAATGCAAGTTAAATGTTAATTATGTGCAAAAGCTGACTAATGACAAAATATGGAAACCAACATTAAAAAATAGTCTAATTGTTCTAAACATTTGGAAATGATTATTACGTAAAATGGGCAACTGTTTTCCTATATATTTATATAGGGAAAACACCTCTGAAACTACAAGGTCCAGAGGTTTAGTATTTTTCTACTTACCAGTTTATGATGGACTATAAACCAAGTGTGTTCCAATAATATATCTGGGGTAAGAGTTTACTCTTTCCTGGAGGTACCTCGTTCCCATAGTATAGAGACAACTTAAAAAAAATTATTTCCCCTGAAACCAAAATTCCCAGAGGTTTGGTATTTTCTAATAACATTGTATGATGATCTTCTTTCGAGTGTTTATGTTCTAGCAAAATGCCCCTAAAGTTAAAATTCGCCCCGCCCTGTGGGAACGTCTTTGCCTTACATGTATATACTGAAAGTTTTAAACACTCTTCTTCTCCCTAACTCGTAAGCTGCATTAGATATTTGGTCTATAGCATTATGTAGTTTTTCTGTACAAATATTGTTCACTGTATGATCCCTGGATCAAAACTGGCCACGCATGAAGGAGAAACTTAAAACATCTTCTCTTCTGAAACCACAAAGTCCTGAATTTGGTGTTTGATAATACAAATTATATTTTATATTCTCATACTTTGAAACCCAGATGCGGTCCACGCTCTCCCTGCAAACTGTGCGGTGTTTTCACCACGAATTCTGGACATGCTTAACGTTTGTCCGTTGTGACAGTGTTTGTCGCTTTTCTTTGACTGTGCGCCTTTCCAGTTTCTACTGCATTCGGATGGTCCAAAATCTGGATCATAGAGTCAGATATTTTCTTTGGTACATTCTAGAGGGTATTTTTGTTGTTTAAATAACTCATTTTGGTATGTTAACTAAAAGTACGATGAATCCCTCTTCAGACTTCCTATTCAAAGCCCATAAACTCATTGCGAATGCAACTTGTTTTAATATTTTTGCATGATCATATAGCTTGTTTTTTTAACTAATAAAAGTAGGTATAAACCCTTACGAACTCAAAGACGTTTGGCATGCTTGGACCGTTGGGTCAATATAAATGTCTCAATATTTGAAAGTTCAATTGTTTTTCCTAAACGAAATTGATCATTTTGTACCTTTTTGCAATATGAATTACGTTCGATATTTCACATTTTATTTCTTTTTATCTAAAATTCTTTTGAATTCCCTAAATTTACTTCATACTTTTCCCCAAATCGGTGGCCTCCCGGATAGATGAAATAATCCGCGTTTAGAATAAATCTGAGTCTTCCAAAACAAAAATCGTCAAAAGACTGTAAGGCGGCAAATAATATTGACTACCCTCTCTGAGCAAAGCTTATATAACCGCCCTCTTCTTGATATATGTATGTCAAGTTTTAGACAATACTAAGCAAACACAACAGTTGAAGTACTCACCCGGGATATTCGATGATTGTAAACAGATTGCTAGCGGGTTGCAACAACCGCTCTGTTTGGTCTCTGTGCAGAGGTCGTAGAAAACTGATGCATTATGGGAGTGGCTGTTGCAGAGTTTTGGAGTGAGGTGTACTAAACTATTCGTGATGGTTGTGTTGGGGAAATGAAACACCCCGTCAGGGAAGTCATAAAGTCCAGTTGATGACCTTGAAAACACATTGATAAAGAGGCGTGTAATCGAATGAACTAAATATCATTTACAATTGCATGTGTGTAATTTATTAGCTTTTTGGTTTTTGTGCTATTATCAACAAACAGTATTCCTGCTTTTCAAGGATTGTTTGTCCATAGATTCAAATAAATAGATTCGAGTATGTAACCATGGCTGTGGCCTATCACTGAGATATAAAAGCGTGTTTAATAATCATTCAACTATTGATTTGCAAGAATGTACTGCTTAATTACTAACGGGTCTATTGTATTGTGTTGGCATTTGTGATCTGTGCAGTCAAGCTTTGTCCAGCACACCGGCAACCAGTTGGTTTGATTGGTCGGGTCCTGGATATGTAGGATTCCTTCATGGTGATTGTGTGATGAGCCCTTCATTAAGGAGTACTTGCACTGTTTGTCACATTTTTGTATCTCTGCAACAAAAACAGAAGCGTTAATATCGGGGGGTCCAATGTAATATGCTTCCTTTCCGATAAAGTCCGAATCTAAGTTCCATTTGATTCGAGCTTCAACTATGAAATTGACTCAGTTTTGCAAAGATAAGTGTGTTTCTTGTAAAAAAAGGAACACATTTATTCTAGCATGATAACTTGAGCTTTATCTACGAAAGATGCCATAAAAACTTGTTCATTGCGTTGAATATGCTAGTTTTGAATGCTTAAAATGTAAGCCCATTATTCAACTTAGACTTGCTACATATAACACCATGCCGCGTAGAAGGGGATGTATGGTTGGTTACTTTTGTGACAGACTCTAGTAGATTCGTATGTTTGTTTCATTTCTTCGTGCCTCAGAAAGTTAAAATTGTGTTGCTCTGGTTTCCACCCAATCATTTATAAGGTAAATGGTAATAACAAATAAATATATTATCTTTTACTTTCCGTTTAATTTTAATTATTCAAGAATCAGGTAACTGTTAATTTTATTTGTAAATAATTTATAAATAACTCCCGACCATGTTTTTGGTTTGGAGCTCCTTTAAACGACAAAATCCTCTAATGCTTTGTATTGACATGCCGAGATAACGGCCCCAGGTTTATGTTTGTATGTTATTTGGTATACGTATTTTATTTGTGAAACGTCATTGTGACTCATGCCTACCCGCACGTTTAGACCATAACTTATCATACACAAGAAGCAACTGGCGCAAAAGAAATAACACAATCACAAAAAAACATCCACTAAAATTGCGTTAAGCTTATGTTATTCCACGCATTAAAACACTCATTTTTACAACACATTAGAGGCGTCCAACGATTTAAACTCATACTGAACCAAATCCCACAAAATGTATCACGACACACGCACATTTAATATATATAAAACCTCAAATAATTGGTTTCAAAGTAAACGGCAGTGAAAATAATATAAATTCAATTACAATCAATTTAATATATTCCACCACAGACCTTCGTATTGCATCTCAGGAGCAATAGCTTAGATGTCTTTGAACACAATTTACATTTGATATACTTGAAAGTTGCAGTTTTGTCTTAAATTCTAATGACTATTTTGTATACCTGCTCCGATCGAAAATAGGAAAAGCGTATATTATTTTAACACTACTAATGTTTTGCGTTACGACGAAACTCTCTTAAGGCACTGTGAAGGTCATCTAACAAATAAACAATGTGTAAGAATAATCACACCATTTTATAAATGCACAATTTAGAAAACAAAATGATTAAATAATACATTAATAGAAACATCTTTTAGACTCCGTTGTTAACATATTTGAATATGGTTATAAGTTTGGTATGCAATAAGGACATGTATTAACAACATAAACAAATAATATACAAATATAGTATACACATTCTCCAATTGGTATTATAAATTCGATTTTACTAGAATTTCGAGGCATATGCTGCTTTGATTACCGTTAAGCGCATTTAAAATTTAACTACCATTGTAAAAAAAAAAACAACAACATCCGCCATAATGTGCATATTGTAAACATCACTTACTTGTTCCATCCGTTGGTATCATGGTGATCATAATTAACATCAAATAACACTGAACTGTGCCACCACGAGTTGGCGTCATTGTTAGTGCGACAAATCCACTGTCGTTAGGTTTGCTATGTCGAGAAAATTATCGAACCCTTTGGGGATAACACGAGGACGTCAACTTTTTTCCTATAATTCCCCTCTGTGCAATCGCATTGTTTCAAAAGTTATAACAAATAAGCTCCACGTCAATTGACATTAACATTAACCAACACACGCGGATGTGCTATACATACATAATTGTTATTCAACAAGCAACATCCGATCGGTTACGAGTGTCTTAAATGTTTTGCCCTCGTTGTACAGACTACAGAAGGGTTTATATCAGTCCTTTACAATTCAGTAAATGATATGCTTCCGTTCCGATTAAGCCCTAAACTAAGCTATATTTGTCTGTTTAGATGAAACTGTAACATTAAATTATGTTTGCAGAGATAATTGTTTTTCATGTTGTATAAATGAACACAATAATTTTAGTATGACTACCTATAGCTATATTTAAGAAAGATGATATAAACCTTATTCACTGCGATTAATATGTTAGCTTTGACTGCTTAAAACGTTCTATTTAATTCGGTACAATATTTCTAGGCTAGAATGTACTGCTGAATTACTAACGGGTCTATTGTATTGTGTAGGCATTTTGCCATTTAAGAATGTGCAACAAGCCATACAAATATCACACTATTGATAAAATGTGGCGTGTTCTGAGAAAACTGGGCAAAATGCGTGTGCGTAAAGTGCCATCCGGGAAGACACTTTCGGCCTAAACTGGATTTTCGCTACAAAGAGACATCATTGTCCCAAAAATTCCATTAAAACGGAAATTGTCGTCCCTGATTAACCTGTGCGGACTGCACAGGCTAATCTGGAATGACAATTTACGCACAAGCATTTGCCCAGTTTTCTCAGAACACGACACAAAATATCTGCACAAGTTGCCTTTCGATTTAATTCACGTCACAAATGTGTAAAATATAAATTGGTTAAAATAGCACCGCACTGAAAACTGAAATGTCCAATTTTGTACACGGGTATTGTCCGCTAATTTATGTGTTTTGTAATGAAATGTTTGCCATTCTATATTTATGTATATTTGTATATTAAATTATTTTCTTATATAATTAAAGCATTTACCATGGATACATGAAACATTGTGGAAGTTAAAAAATATGTATTATGCTTAAATTTGCAAATTTTATCGTTTTTACCAACGGATATAATTTGATAAACTGCTCCGGTTCATGTGAATAGCAGTAATGCGGAGTACATTACGTTGCGCGTGTGACAAAGTTGAAAGTGTATCAAATTTTCTAAATTTTGTGACAGACGTACGGACGGACGGACAATGCCAATGTTGTATCTATCCGCCTTTGGCAGGGAATACAAAAAGTTCTGTGCCTACTTTAGTTCGTTGTCTGAGGTCGGAACTCGTATAAGGCTGTCTTTAAGGTCGAATAAATCGTCAGTCACTGCAATTGTCTGTTGACTCGTCGAAATTGTTTAAGTCGTCAATTGTTAGCGTCCATAATGTCGGCCATTTTGTCTTAGTTGCCTCGCGGTTACTTGTACTTACCTAGCTAGAGAGGCATGGTATTTTTTTAACTGGGGTTTTACCGATCGGTATACCAAACCAAATTTTATACAAACGCTTACCGACAAGTTACCAACAAGTTACCGACTTTTAACCGCCGCAATGTGGTAAACCGCCGGTTGAACTGTTTATACAATCGGGTGCTGGGTGTAACCTACCATGAACTGGATGAATCGACAGTCCACCGTTACCAACATGAAATACGAACAACCTATTCGATTCAACAACATTCTGACGTTCCTGAATTGTCGCGTTCCTGAATTGTCGCACGAAATGACAATTGAAGATTTGATTAGATGGAAAACGAATCGGCAGGAAATTGATGTATTCATGATAATACCAATCGAATTTAGACTCGAGAGTAACATAAAGAAGCATAAGTTTAGATCTGAATTGAATGACAATTATTATGAGTTCCTGGTCGTATATGTTGATGAACAGACCTCATTGTCGAAATACTTCATGAACCACCAGTCCAAAACTAAAACCTCATGGTTGACAGGACACATTTCGATACTGAGCAAAATAACAACCATATCATAGCCAGACAATCGTTGCTTTAATTCGTTTATTTTATATTTTGTTTTAATTTACTACTTCTGCTCTTACTGCTACAACTTCAACTGCTATTGTAATGCTGGTTGTATTGCTACTGCTACTGTTGTTGCAACTGCGACGACTTTTGTTATTGCAACTGCTACGACTAATGTTACTGCTACTGCTTTGACTACTGTTACTGCTACTGCTACTGCTATGACTACTGTTACTGCTACTGCTATGACTACTGTTACTGCTACTGATATGACTACTGTTACTGTTTCTGCTACTGCTATGACTACTGTTACTGCTACTGCTATGACTACTGTTACTGCTACTGCTATGTCTACTGTTACTGCTACTACTATGACTACTGTTACTGTTACTGCTACTGCTATGACTACTATTACTGCTAGTGATACTGTTATGACTACTGCTACTGCTACTGCTATGACGTCTGCTGCTATTGCTATGACTACTGTTACTGCTACTGCTATGACTACTGTTACTGCCAGTGATACTGTTATGACTACTGCTACTGCTACTGTTACTGTTACTGTTACTGCTACGACTACTGTTACTGCTACTGCTTTGACTTCTGTTACTGCTACTGCTACTGCTATGACTACTGTTACTGCTACTGTTATAACAACTGTTACTGCTAGTGATACTGTTATGACTACTGCTACTGCTATGAATACTGTTACTGCTAGTGATACTGTTATGACTACTGCTACTGCTACTGCTATGACTACTGCTACTGCTTTGACTACTGTTACTGCTACTGCTACTGATATGACTACTGTTACTGCTACTGCTATGACAACTGTTACTGCTAGTGATACTGTTATGACTACTGCTACTGCTATGACTACTGTTTCTGTTACTGCTACTGCTACGACTACTGTTACTGCAACTGCTACGACTACTGCTACTGCTTCTGCTACGACTACTGTTACTGCTACTGCTATGACTACTGTTACTGCTACTGCTTTAACTACTGCTACTGCTATGACTACTGTTACTGCTACTGCTATGACTACTGTTACTGCTACTGCTATGACTACTGTTACTGTTACTGNAAACCCCTTTGACCTTGACATTTGACCAAGTGACCTCAAAGAAAATAGGCAATGTTTGTTGTGCAGGACCTTATTTACTCTTGCAATTCCCTATGACCTTGACCTTTGTCCTCAAAATTGATAGATGTCCTTTTTTCCTCAAAAGCAACTGTCATAGCGATTTGCATGGTTGTAGGTTCAAGCAATCTCTAGATATCACCCAAACAAATGGACAACAGACCAACCTGCCAATTATTAACCACCCAACAAACACTGGAGCAAAGCAATATACCCATGCTTCTACAAAGGGGGGGGGGCCTTAATGTGACCTTGACCTTTGATACAGAAATATGGTTCTTGCGCTCAACACTCCCTCAATACTCTCAATACTGTGTTTTATCAAATAACTTATTAGTACCATAGACATATGATAAACTATTTATAATAATTCAACATTAAGCATAGAATATTTTTTTTTGTGCCAAATCAGTAAAGAATGTATTTGACACAAAATACAATTCACATAAAAACTGTAAAAAAAACTTTTTTATATCATTTTCAATAACATACCAGGTAAAATATTTCGAAGATCAGGTTGCATTGAAGTAACTTCCTCAAACATACAAAATCTTACCCATATAAGACTTAGACGTCTAAGAAGTTTAGGACGCGTTCCCATCTCAAACCTCCATTATCTTGAATCACAATCGCCACACGACACACATATCCATGTTACAACATCACATTTCATTTGAAAATAACTCCCATAATTAAACACAGGGATGTAACAACAGCTACCGTATGACTTACATGACTTACGGCTATACCACATGTATATATTGACCAAAGAAACCAACTCGGTTTCTTTATGCCTCAACACAATTTATGTATTTAACAACAAACACTATGCTAACACAATTCTATTTTTTTAAAGAGACAGCTTAAAAGAAAATCTTATGTCAATTATTTTGCCATTAACACAAATTTAAACTTATATTACATTCTTCCTAGTCCTCAACAATATACAATTTGTTTCACACATTAAAAATCTATCCGTATTAAAGCACTGAATATATAATAATTCAATGGAACCATTCAGTTGAATCACTTTATGAACATATTTCCAATACTTATATATCATCTTTTAGCAGAATAATCTGCATAGTCATTCTGCATAACATCACATATTTAAAATATATGTGCACACTAAATCTCATTTTACCTACACTGCCTCTAGTCACAATATTACTTTCTCAAATGACAGTCTTCAATGTTGTGTTATGACACTATCATATCATTTCATAACCATTATAGTTTTTCTCTCCATATATTGAATTTATGGCCTATATCAAGTCATTATTCTATTAATCACATGGAATCTCCTGAGCTGTACACTTATTAGCATTGACAATCACAGTTTTAAAAGTGGTGTTTATGGTTTACATAATGCACATGTATCTATTACTGCATTTGTCATTATAACTGACACAATTTTATGTTCATAGCATTCTGGTATGTTTGAAATACACAGTTTTGATTCAGATAAGCTAGTAGGATAAACTGCGCTCACTAATTTAATAATATTTAATAATTTAATAAAATTAAATAATATCTTCTGTCTATTACAAATATTACTAATATTAACCCATTTACGCCTAGCATCTAGATGCGGCGTCTCATCAGGGTCTGCGCTGTTTGCTTAAAGGAATTTCTGTAAGAAATATTCTAAATATAGAAATAAATATACTAGACATCCCTAATTTTGGAAATAAACTGATCCAATTTTGAAGGATGGGAGAGTCCACTCGGCATAAATGGGTTAACCACTATTGCTTCATGTTACCCCAATTTAATATCAAGATTTGACAGCTACCCTTAAAGGGACTGTAAACCACGAATAACGAAAAAAGAAAAGTTCTAAAATACTGAATTTTTTCACATTTATTAGATTATATTGATTAAAATATCACGACTGGTATTTTACATTACTTGAAAAAAGTTCATATTTTCAGTATATTCGGTAATAAAATTTCGCGATTTGTAATCATAAGTACATCGCGAAAATAGGTGACATAATGATGTACACACTACAAATAATGCAAGAAGATTGATCATTTTATATATAAAATATATACAATTCACAACACATGCACACTCTGCGTTCCTGGGTTAACCACGTGACGATGATGATCAATCTACTTGCTTTATTTATAGTTAACTGGTAGTTACCTGGAATACATACCCAGTAAAAATAAAATAAATAAAAAATAAAGTAAAAAAAAAAAAAAAAAAAACTTTTCAAGTTATGTTATATACCAGTGGTGATATTTTAATCAATATAAACTAATAATTGTAAAAAAAATACGGTTTTTTAGAACTTTTCTTTTTTCGTCATTTGTGGTTTACAGTCCCTTTAATAATTTGTCAATTTGAATGGCGATTAAATTTATGAACTTTTGACTTAGCCAGGCTAATCTGTGCAGGAAATCCATAATCCATTAAATGCATTTTGTAAAAAGAAAACGTCAGCCCCAATACTGTCTCCCAAGATTTCACATAACTGATACACCAATTAGTGAAAATTATAATTCAATTAAAGCACAATTATTCAAATTCAATTTCAAAAGCAATTAAGTATCTGAGTATTATGATAATTGATAAAGATCACACATACAAAGACACGCTTTAAGGAAGCCAATAAATAAATTGTGGTGAATTTTGCTAGTAGCTTAAATAGTGATTAATGTATGTGTCACTTAAGGGCATGTTCATCTTTATAAATCAAAGTATTTCTAAACACAGAACTTTTCAGTTTTAAATGGTCTTATAAATTAAGATCTCATTAAAACAAAATCATCAACACCATCATCAACAACATGATCATGATCTTCATCATCGAAATGATCACAGTCATTGATCAAACATTTCCATTATAATTATCCCAATCGAATCAGCACAATATTTATTTTTTTACACAATGAAACATTAATATTCAACAAAACTTCTATAATAATCCACATTGCAAAGCACATGTTCCCACTGACATACAACTCCTGTTGCACCATCTGTATCACACATGAGCCAGTGATTCACAGTTACATACAATACTGCCTCCAGTCCCCTCACAAGAATCATGTTATCATCTGGAAATCACACTAGTTTTGTCAAAGTGAAAATCTTGGCGCATTCCTGATCCTGGGGCTTAAAGGCTGGGAACCCAACCATATTGTGATTACCACTACAAAAGAGACCTTACCAATACATACAACAGCATAATTTATTAAACAATTAAATTGGTCATTACCACTACAAAGAAAAAAGACCCACACATTGTTTTTACCATACTGACCAATGCAATCCATTGTTTCATATCAGCTTAGAATCACATTGGCTTATAATTCATTTTTGTTTTAATTCTTAACCTACTTACCAATACAATCAATTGTTCAAATGCACTATTGAATTTCATTGGCTTATACTTCTGAGTTATATTTCAGTCTAAAAACACAGACCAATCAAACCCATTGTTCTATTACAGCGATNTTTTTTTTTTTTTTTTACCTAAAATTGGGAATTTTAGGACAGCAATTGGGAAATTTGTAGTTTTTTCGTATTGGGAAAGTGCCGTTTACCGGTACTTTATAAAGAAGGAGAAAAATCGCTGTATTAGCCATGCACCTCATTGGATAATAACTTAAAAGTTTAAAATTGAGAATTGTGTAGTACTGGGACCATATTGCTCATGCATGCTTGCAACAATGGCATTGTTCTATTGGTGGTGTCATCAACTTTTACATATAAACAAATTATAATTCTATCCACATTTCTTTACTATTCCTGTTACTTTTACTTCCTTCAATGTTTAAGAGTTAATGGGAACTAGGAACTATGAAATTAATTACTAAATAAACACTTTTTCTGAAGTTGACACTCAATGACACTCAATGAGACACTTAGAGCAATTAAGAGGACAAAGCAAGAATATCTGCATAGTAAACTATTATTATAAGAGAATGTTCAAGTTAAATTATTATGGTGACCTAGGGTTCTTTCCGCTGCAAATGACTGTGCACATTTCAGGATATCAACTATAGATATACATGACAATTGAATCGCAACAGCCTTTCAGTGCTTTGATGGTCTCAAAGTCAACGGATGACACAGTACAACCACCAGACTAGTACACTTATTTATGAACCACTTTGGCTGCCACATTCTTTTAACTATGTACATGCACAACAAACAAGTAGCGAGCTCAGCAACTAATTCCACATCAGCTCAGACATGTTCATGATCATGCTTTCAGTAATTGTATTTGCTCTTTGGAATGATGCTGGCTGCATACCTTGCATTCCTTTTTAGAAAAGATATAGCAACCACCTTTAATAGCAGGATCACAGCAATTTCCCACAGTTAGATGAGCAGGCATGTTGACTTGCATAACTAATCCAGGTAAAATATGATACAGGATGCAGATTTCTTGCTCCATTTCAATCAATAAGGCAATTAACAAAACCTTCCATACACCTTTCCAAGGTTGATATGACATGGCCCTCTCCAATTTAACAGCAGGGCTTTCCATTAAACAGCATGGAAAATACAGGAACATATTGTGTATGGGCTAAAATTACATAACAATATAGAAACAAGGCAGTAGATGAACTAGCAACAGATCACCAGACTCAGCATCTGATACATACACTTAGCAACCGCCACAGAGAGACTTTTCAAGAGTGATTCATCAACAGCTATCAAGACTTAGAAACAGAATGAACTATCAAGACTTAGAAACAGAATTACTAAGCAACATGCTTAAAGAATCAGAAATATTGTGACATAGCAACAGCTGTCAAGACTAAACAATATATGGACATAGCAAAAGCTCTAGACATTCGAAACAAAATAACAAAGCAACAGCTTTTGAGACTCAATATCGTGACATAGCAATAGCTCTAGACACTCAGAAACAGAATGACTAAGCAACAGCTATCAAAACTCAGAAATATTGTCTCATAGCAACAGCTATCAGACTCAACAATATGGTGACATAGCAACAGCTATCAAGACTCAAGCATAAGGTTACATAGCAACAGCTATCAAGACTCATCAACATATATAGAGACCCACACAAACAGATACAATGAAACTCAGCAACAGAGTGACTCAGCAACAGAATGACTCAGCAAAAGAGTGCCTCAGCAACATAGTTACTCAGCAACAGAGTTTCTTAGCAACATAGTTACTCAGCAACAGAGTGATGCAGCATCAGATTTACTCAGCAACAGTTACTCAGAAACAGAGTTACTTTTCTCAGCAACAGAGTTACTCAGCAAAAGAGTTTCTTAGCAACAGAGTAAATCAGCAGCAGCGTTACTCAATAACAGAGTTACTCAGCAACATAATTACTCAACAACAGATTGACTTAGCAAAAGAGTGACTTAGCAACAGAGTTAATTATCAACATAGTTACTCAGCAACATAGTTGCTCAGCAACAGATTTACTCAGCAACAGACTTACTTATCAAGTTATTTTTCCAGCAACAGAGTGACTAAGTAACAGAGTGGATCAGCAACAGAGCTACTCAGCAACAGTCTGGTGGAGACTCAATGTGATACAATGATAGACAAGGATATCAGTAAAACTGATGGATGCTCCCCAATGATGCTTTGTCCATATATGGGTTAATTGTGTGAAAAAAAACACAACAAGAATTGCACTATATGTACAATGGAAAATTTCAAAGGGCCATAACTCTGTGAAAAATCATCCGACCAGAACCGGCTGATAATATGCACATCTCCTCTTGGTAGTGAAGCTTCCCATAAAGTTTAATTGAATTCCGGTCATTAATTGATAAGAAATAGCCCGGACAAAAATTGTGCACAGACGGACGCACGCACGGACGGACAGACAAAGAAGCGACTATATGCTCCCCCCAAAAATTTTGGGGGAGCATAAAAATATAAATGAGACTTAGGAAAGAATACCATGAATAGTTTAGCAACATCAGCATCAAACACAGAAAGACTAGGTGACATCCATAATGACTCTAAGCAAACAAGACACATGAATATATACAAATCAGCAACAGATACACTTAAGCAAAAGACACAAAAACACTTGAACAATGCAAAACAAATAATTGCAACGATATAAAATGCTACTCAGCAACATAATTATATGTTGACTGAACAACATATACCATGGGGCAAACATGCAAAAGATACAATACGAGACCAAGAAAAAGACCAGCTAAATTAAATATCTCCTACCAATTCAACATTCCCTTTAGGAACTAAATTTGACCTCTAGAATATGGTTGAACAGAGGAAAATGCCCAACAGTTCTGACAAATGCACAAACTGTTTTGACAAGTGTTGATATGGCTATTGGGCCAAAAAAAAAAATNGAATGGAGAAATGAACCGAAATAAACGAAAATGAACAAATTTTTTAATTTTTTTTGCGACCCCAATAAAAAGATAAGGGTCGGCGCCGATTCTGGAGACACGGTCGGGCGACCGGAAACGGACCTATTTTTTTTTTGACCTTGCAGTTCATACTAAGAACCAATGTCATAAATGTCATTTGCAATTCATCCTTGCAGTTATCAGGAATCTTGGTCATTCAGTTCACCAGTAGGTGATCTATGGCTTTATGCATCTCCATTAATTTTGTTCAGGAGTTGAGTTTGTATGAACAAATGCATATCTATAGCCAACCCATGCGAAAGACAAAAAGAAATCCACAGACAGGAGGTCCGGTAACTTTTGAAATTTACATAACCTCACCAGATTTTACCAGACCTCTTCTTCTTTTACACAAACCAGAGAAAATAGCTTTTATTCACAATTCAGTTTATTTCTATCATATTGACGTTCACAATTGTTTAACAATTTAAAAAACATTTAATAACATATAGTAAAACTTTCAATTAATAGTGAAGGAAGCTTTGTTATTTGTTTTAACACATTTATCATTTAATTCAAACATTTTTTTTTTTTTGGGGGGGGGGGGGGGTAAGTCTTTTTTTCCTGAAAATTAAGCATGTTCTACTTAACCTTTGGTAAAAACTAAGTTGCAAACTTTGAAAATTGTCAAACTCATGTACGTGTTATTAGACATGCCATATAAAAAAGTACTAAGTAAAAAACTATATATGAATACTTACTTTTGTAAGACTTGCATACTCCTTCAACAGAACTAGCATTATGTATGGAAGCTTTGAATTTCAACTTTACATCATGATATATTTATCAATTCGACAGAGCCTTTTATTATAGTTTTGTTACATTAGTATTATAATGCTTTGAGCGACAATTTCTACAATCCTATAATGGCCCAAAAGGCTATCATCAAAATATTTGTAAAATTTATGACACTCGAGAATAAGTCACCAGTCAATATCATGAGAAATGTAGACCACAAAATCTAAATCCAAAATGCCTTGAAGTCTGAGGGTCAGATTTACGTTCACATACAGTCATCAACTAACATTCACTGTAATTCACTTTTCATATTGTGAAATTGTTCAACAATCCAATAAACAAACACCAATACAATGTAAATAGTACTTAATACATGTAATATTATATTACACACGCGGCCCAAAAGAAAGCAATATTCTACGAATTCTCAGTAACACAGAATTTCTTCATTGTTCGCAGACATTTGAATCATCCAATAACTCATAGAACAAAGGAACTCTTTACGAGACCAGCTTCGTTTGACGTAACTTGACTCATTTTCTGTTATGATAAGGTGATAAGTTCTTATCTTCCATACATATCAGCACATTACATCACTGATTTAACATCATGTTTCCCATATTTTTGGAAAAATTTCACTCAGTCCTTCAGTTTTTATGACACACTCTTGAAAGAATCGCATATACAATCAACCGATTATGATCAACATTTTCATGGCACTGAACGTCTGGTAATTTGCTCTAAAGCATATGATGTTTCCCATTTAGTGACATTAAACTGCATCTAATTTTTATATGGTAATTATGGTATATCATGTCTGACATTTCAACACATTTTCATAATGGAAACATGTCAGAAAACAATCTATATTGCTATATAGAGGATATTTGTTGGATTTGGTGGAATATCGATTTAATTCACGAGAGATCATAGAAAATATATTTTTTCTATGATCATGAGGCAATTAAAATCGATATTCCACCAAATCCAACAAATTTTATTTTTATTTTATGCTTACAAATGATTTTAACTGGCAAATTTCGCTGGAAAAATGATGTCCAAAAATGACATAATTTCACAGGGAAACAGTGAAAATTATCAATAATTTTCACTGTTATTTTCCACTGTTTGAAACAGGGAATTATCAGTTTTAATTCACTGATATTTCTCTATAAACCACCAGACAAGCATAAAATAAAATAATTTATTTTCAGACAGTTCAAAGTGATTCTATGATTTAGTTAACCTTTTCATACAGTACTGAACAGAATAATTAACATTAACTCTTTCAGTGCTGGAACCGAATTTTGAAGGCCTTTGCAAACAGTTTGGATCCAGATGAGACGCCACAAAACGTGGCGTCTCATCAGGATCCAAACTGTTTGCTATTCTGATAGTATTCTTTGAAAAAAAAATGAAGAAAATGCTTATTTTAGAAATTCAGCAGATGACAATTTAGCAGACGACAAATTTCCCAGCATGCAAAGGGTTAATTCCAATCCTGTTAATATTAGGTTGGATTCCTTTCACAACCGAATTCACCACACATATATATTCCTTTAAACATTTGGGAACAAGTTCTGCCAGTTTTGAACATACACCATATGGCTGTTTTTGTATCCTAAAACCCCCAAAAAACTTCCATGTGCAGCATGTAACACCTCTTCTAAACAGTAGGCCTTCACTTGCAAAATGCACATACAATCTGCGGAATGTTCTCACACACCCAACTGGGTGCAATATGATCTTCTAGTTGCAAACCTTGCATTAATCAATGGGCTCATGATGAAAAGGAAACAGGGAATACCCACAGAAACAGACACCTTAATTGAAGGTGTTAATAATTAACTTAATTAAATAGATTCTAGAAAGAATTTCAGCCAACAGACGATTCCATCATCTTTACCAACAGTTTTGTAAGCTGAAGGTTTTGATCATTAACTTTCACCTGGATTTCAATTGAAGCAGAATCCTGCTTTTAATGCAAACATTTTGCAATTTTCTGACTTTTGACTCTTGCTAATTATTTACCGTGCATCATTTTGGTGCAGAAATCACTGGAAAGCTAAATAAAAAATATATTTTATATCATACAAATTGTGTTTAATTGCATAATATTGAGCTAAATTGTATACTATGAAACATTTGCTATAATTCAACTAGTATTTACAAACAGTAACTATGTACTTCAACATTTTGACCCCTGCAATCTTAATCTGACCCCTGACATTTTGAAGCACATGATCATTTGACTCTGGTTTTCAAAATCTATAGCAATCCCTGACTTGCTAAAGAGCTTCAGGATTTAAGCCATAAGACTGTGCTATCATAGGCATACAACACAAGGTGGAAAACATGGGTACATACATGCAAGTGCTGCCAGAGGATTAATAAATGTCTTCAATTAATCAAGCTCTGGTTTCAGAAACTGTGGTGCACAAGAAATGTAGGGAGAAAATAAGACACATCCCAGTAATTATGCATTGTTCCTGGTGGGAAAAGGAATTTCATTGCCTCAGCAAAGTCTGGCATATCAATCATTCTATTGTTGTTTTTACTAAGAAAATTCATCTTTAGAACTACAGTAACTCAGGTTTGCTAGATTCCACAGAAAATATTATACCTGGAAATACATTCAATAAATACTTCCTGTTTTTATAGATATATTTTTTTTGTTAAGTACTGCTGCCTTCTACAGTCATCATTTTGAATAAACTTAAATATAAAAACAAGAGATGTGTTTGTCAGAAACACAATGCCCCCTACGGCGCCGCTTATCAAGTTGCTATGATCAATATTGCAAAATTTATGACCAAACTTTAACCTAGGTTAAAGTTTTGGGACAGACACACAGACACACACAATGACAGACAGACAGACAGGCCAAAAACAATATACCCCCCTTTTTAAAAAAGGGGGCTTAAAAATTGTTTTGGAATGTACCATTCTATTATGACATTACTATCCCCAATTACACTATAAAATACTTCTTATACTTCTTATTTCTGTGAAACAAAAATTCAAGCCAAATAAACACTATGTTAGAACATAAACACCATATTTGATTACTACATATTCTTCTCAAGCCAAAGGGTGATATTCTGCTTGATAAAGTGCAGATATTAGGTTCTGTTTATCAGAACAAAGCAGTTTTTTGTGTGTGTTTTTCTCAACAACTTCTAAGGGAGACAACTCATCCATAGCTTCAACATGAACATAATTTTGAGTTGTTTCCCTTTTAAAAAAATGTGTGTTATTAAAAAAATAAAATGTAATAATCGAATATTATCTAACACACTTAGCTATTTTCCTATAAAAAAAAATAAAAAATAGTCAAATAGCAATACAACTCAAAAAAGAAGTTCCATATTTGTAAAATAAAATAAAAGCCATCAATATATTCTGGTTTACAGCAAAGAACCAATGTTATGGATCTCAATCCAATGTCTTCTGACATTAGGATTCAATTAAAGAACTGTCAAAATGCTACAATATACAAATATCACAAGAGTATCACTGACAAGTCACGTTTTAAAATGTGTGCACTCAGGAGAGATTCCAGTCAATAATGAATACTGTCACAGATCAAATTAAACCAGCCTTCTCTCAAGATTCTCTCAACAAATGTGGCACATAATACAAAATGTCAACTGTTGAACAGCTTTTCAATGGGTTAATAGTATTTAAATCTGTGGTCTTGGAAACTTTGATAACATTATAAAATAATACACTGCTTAAGTTTCATGCTTAAATCTTGTATCGTTACTGAGATATATAGCCCTGAAATGATACATCATACAAACACAACAATGGGCTATAACTCTTATTCAAGAAAGTGCAGGGTTATAATTCTTGCACATGGCATTTCTCCTCATTGATACCTATTCACCTATGAAGTTTCATGCTGAAATCTTGTATCGTAACTGAGATAAATAGCCCTGAAATGATACATCATACAAACACAACAATTGCTATAACTCTTATTTAAGAAAGTGCAGGGTTACAGTTCTTGTCTTTTGCACTTCCCCTCATTGATATCTAATACAACCATGAAGTTTCATGTTAAAATCTTATATAATTTCTGAGATATAGGCCTGAAAAGTTTGTGACAGACCGCCAGCTGACAGGACAACGCCAAAACGTTATAACAAAATATTCCTTCACCTTCAGCGTGGGATAATATAACACTAGGCAACTTTGCATTATGAACAACTATTGGTCACTACTGTAGAAACATCAAAATGTAAATAATTAATAAACTATCATTGAAAACAAATACTTACATAAAAACTTTTGCCAGCTTCAAACAACTTCACAAGGCTAGTTACAGATTTGCGAGATCCCTGTCGAACTAGGCCTATCAAACTGCGGTCCCGTTTCCTTGGCAACTCGTCCTTATGTTTGTCCTTGACCCCAGACCGTACATCCATAGACTTGGCCCTGCGGTCTCGGGCGGCGGCCCTTGACCTGCTTCGAGCCTCCCGGGGCGAGACCTTGGTTCCATCCTCAAATCCCACTGCCTTTTTATTCCTCTGAATTTTCTCAGATGCTGACATTGCATCGGTCCGCATTAACACACTGATGACCACAGAATCACTTACTTAAATTTCTGGTCAGGATCAGTAGATCACACAAATACATGATTTTTACTTCCTCTTCCTTTCTTCAACATTCAGAACTAAAGCACTCCATAAAATGTATTAATATCTGCCATCTGTCTGTACACTTGCATCATTTGATATATTTTCACATATTAAAACTATTTTCGAATTTAAAAATCATCCATTGCATCAGCAACCTCAGTTCTTCCAAATGTATCTAAACCCATCATGATTATCAGAAAATCTCTCACTAAAAATACAAAGAATCCAAGATATTTTCCTCGCACTTGAGAAGAAAACAATTGTAAAAGGCAGTCATCAAGTACCACCATCTAAAAACACTTGCTGTTAAATATGTCTTCCAGGAATCAAGAGATAGCTTCAACTTCATGTTCAATATTTAAGTTCCTTAAGCAGAAAAGTGCTGAACAGGTTTGCAAAGCTAAACAAATTTAAACAAGTCTTAATCACAAGACAATCAGAGCAAAGAAATGAAGGCAAAGATGCATCAGTGGAACGAGATAACTCACACACCTGCCATATAAAGTCCAAACTGGCTTATCCATCACAATATACATTACCTTTCAACAAGACCACAATATAAAACATGCTTAGATCCCCTCCTATAAGGAACAAACACAACAACATAACACTTTCTGTACATATTTCATTGCTGTTATTCTAAATTATCTTTGAAACTCAATCTTTTTAGCACAAACATTGGAAACTACAAAATCACCCAGCAGCAAACATCAAAATAGAGTCCAGTAAGCAAAGGCATAATTTGATATAGTCAGTACTAGCCTGCATGATATTAACTTTCGCCTTTCAAGAATCCTCACCCATCATCCTTGAAGTACTTGAGACTGGCTGGAGAGCATTGAAACCACTACAAATCCATCAGTTTATACCGAGAATTCTGGTGCTTTATGACCATACAATTATTAAACCACCATCCATTTAATTGCCAGACTTCAACATGCCGGATCAAAGGGTTTACCAAGAGCCATTGGCCATCTAAAGGTTGTAATATATCTGGGGATATATATGAGCCTCACTCTGGGAAAACGGGACCTAAATAATGTGCGTAGTGTCAGTGTGTCGTCCCCACAGGCTTATCAGGAACGACACTTTCCGCTGTTGTGGTATTTGTTGTTAAAAGGAAATCTCCTCTTAGCTAAAATCCAGTCTAGGCTAAAAGTGTTGTCCTGATTAGCCTGTGCGAACTTCACAGGCTAATCTGGGACTACACTTTACGCACATGCATTAAGCCCAATTTTCCCAAAGCAATGCTTATATAAACACTGTGTTCCAGATACAAAGTCACTAAGTGGGCCATTAATATTTTAGCTATGTTCACTATTATTGTCTTAAATTACTCAACATTGTCATGGAACATGAGAATCCCTGACCCAACTAAATAGAAAATCATGGCAATTGCATACTTTATAGCTCATTATATCCCATTGTCTACTAGAATTGTCTAACCGCTCAATAATAATTACAGCCAGTTGCAGGCCCCAGATGCAGAATATTAAATATGCCCATGATTGTTCAATGGGTTATCTAATTATTGGCTTGTTACTATTCAGCGGAAAGGAAATTTGATACCCAGATGTCATACGAATACATGACATTGCCTACAATGATCAACATAATAAGGCATGTGTTGAAATCTGCACAAAGCAATCTCATTAATATTCATTAGTTATTAATACTTTTATGTAAATTAGAGTGGAACAGATAGTAGTATTTTCAGTGGATATTCAAATACTCCTAAATTAAACAAAGAGAACAATACTTCAGTGTTTGATGAGTAACTCTGCAACATTATAACGTTCTATCTAATTTTAAAATAGTACAAGAAACATGGCAACAACATGAAACCAAGTTTTCAACCATTAAAAAATTAATTAAAATAATTTATAAATCCAAAGGTCTGGGAGTAAGCTACCTACACACCCAATTTCAGCCTATACCTCCATCCAGGACCTTGACCTTTATCCAACACCTAAATAAAATCCCAAGCTAGGTCTCCATGCACAAGTTTGCTATATCCTCAGTTTCATCAAGAATGGTCAATGCACGCTAAAGAAAGGGACAGGAAATCACATTTTTGCTGTTTTTATATTTTAAGTAACTGTCACCTGGCCTTGACCAGACAGGCCCCAGATGCAATTCCAAGCCAGGTCCTTATTTAAGCTACCTACACACCCTATTTCAGTGCAATAACTCCATCTAAACTCCAGCTATTGTCAGCAGAGACTTGAACCCTGCACAAGCTCCAAATACAATCGAAGGCTAGATCTCCATGTGAGGTTGCTGTATTCGATCTCATTAAGATATGTGAATGCAAAATATAATTATTGTTATTGACCGGAAACCACCTGTTTCGTGCAACAAACCTGCACCCAATTCCCCAACATGATAACCAAGATTTTCAACTTTGCTGAAAATCTGGTTTATAAATAGTAACAGACCAATGAACGCTGTTCACAGTGGTCAATGTACTTTTAAATACCCTTTGGTTATGATGATAATTATCAATCAGAAGTGTATTGTTGCCAGTTTTATAATGATATTAAGACACTTACTAATATAATACAATTAATTAAATGAATGGATCATCACCTTATAAAAATCTTCGCACATGAAATTTATCAAATTATTCTCAACACAACATTTTCTGAATGTTAATCCAATCCACAGAAAAAATACTTTGAACACCACTGCAGTCATCAACAAAACTCATCAACTTTCAATCCCCCACTGAGAAAATCTTTAAAAAGGAACAACATTAATTTAATTCACGCCCAATTTCATGCAAAACATAGCAATTTTACAATCAAATACTCCAATCTACATTCCAACTGCTCCATTATAGACTGGGCTATGGAAAGGTTGGTCAACATCTATTATACATGTGAGAGCACGGAAACCATCGCATGCTCAATGACTACCTCATTAGGTATTCCACAATTGATTCAATGCTTTGCCTCTAATTAACCTCAACATGGCCATACCCTTGAACTATGATCCGGCATATGAGAAAGGCATAAATAATTATGGTTTTACATTTATTGATTTCTTTAAACATGTATTTATTAATATTGGGATCAGAATTCCATTTAATAAGTACACAATTTACAGCTATTCAAAGGCAATAATGATTCTAGATTTTATCTTTGACACTGACATGCCAATATTTAATACAAAACAAAAATAAGAACGACCCAATTACAGTTTAATTAACCTAATAAAATCCTGTTCCAATTAAAGTTTAAATAACCTACTAAAAGAATGCTCCATTGTTGCAAATTTTTCACCCCTTACATCCTTCCACAAAAATTCTAAACCTTACAGCTATCTCTACATGACAGGCATTATAACACTTACATAGTAAATTAATTGCTTATGACAACAAAGCCAAAGTAATACATGAATGACAAAGTACATGGTGGCCATTGCAACGTTGAGGGCAAGTTCCCAATGTTTCCATGACTATAATTTTTCCCAGAGTTAAAAAAAATCATATTCCATGATTTTTCCCTGCAGGGATTTCTTTGACCATTTTTCAGGGGTTTTTCTGCCTATTTTGGGAAAAGGTGTCTGACCAAATTGGGAATTTTTTATCGACAAAATTGCCCATTTTGGGAATTTTTGCTTCGATCAAATGGCTCATTTTGGGAAAACATAGTGAATTTATCATGCTTAAATAAGTCAGTGGTATAACNTTATATATTATAAATCACGTCAATTGAAGTATTTAAACGATTATGTCATTTACATTGATTTACATTATTTCTAAATTTATTAAAACATGTTAATTTTCCTTATCAGAAATCACGATGCCATTATAAAAATTAATTTCAATTCATATACCATCGATGCAAAACAATATTAAGTGATGTTATTATGCGGTTTCATGACAAATCAACAAAAAATATCTGCACACAAATATTTAAAAAAATTGCTAGTCTCAACAAGCATATATCGACATACATATGTATATAAATGTACCAACACCGACAATCGATTTTTGCATTAGCAAGCAATAATTAATCGATGCACAGACAAAACCTTTACAATTGTTTCGACAGCACCAAAAAATTATATTTCCGAAAATCAAACAAAATGTATCTTAATATGTGTAATAAACATGAATTATTATAGAATCTATTCACAAATTAAAGCATTGTCATCGGCTGCACCTCAGTCAATATGTATTTCTATCATTGAATATCCTATTCAATGGTATTTTAGTCAATAATTGCATATAATAAACGTCATATAAACATGATATGTGTTTCTAATAAGGTGTTGATTGTAATACGACAATGCCTTTTGTATGCCGACAAAATGTAATATCTTTTATTTATTCTGACACATACTTTATGGCATCATTGAGATTATGCGCATCAAACGAATTGGTCATAATTGCTGTTTCACAAATCTTGTAGATATTGCTGAAATGTAAAAATAATCTGTATTGTAACATAAAAGTATGTGTTTGTTATTTACCCCCACAAAATTCTACAAGACAAATAGATGCAACACTATATTTTGAAAATTTACTGCTACAAATATGTAACTATCATGATGCGGAGTCAATCACGTACCTTTGTGGTGATTTCAACAGTAGATGCGCAGATCTCCAGGATTGCATCCCGGGTGTTGATCAATTACCAGAGAGGCATGTGGTTGACTTCACTCAGAATCAATATGGAGATTTGTTGACTGAATTTTTGATAGATGTCAATTTTGCGATTTTAAATGGAAGAAGCTCCTTCAGTAATGACTTCACATTTATTGATCCACAGGGTGCATCGGTTGTGGATTATTGCCTTGTTCCGTATGAGTCACTAAATAAAAGTTTTGGGCAGTTTGAAGTACTTAAAGTGTCTGATGTTGTGGATAAAGCATCTCTATTTGGGCAACTTGGAAAAAATGCACTACCAGATCATTCTCTTCTTAGATGGAATATATTGTTCGATGTTAATTGTAATTATGATGATATTGAACAGAAAAAACAAATCCATTTCAATAGAAAAGACAAATTTTGATACAAAAAATGTTGATGCAACTTTTTTTGTCTGATATTGATGAACGAAATAAGATTGTACACACAGTTAATCAGCTGGAGAGCTCAGTTATGTCTCAAGATAATATCAATAAAGCTTACGATGAGTTTGTCAATATTGTTCATGGTGATATGTATGAAACGTTACATTATAAGGTTATTACTTTGTCTTCCTCTGGTACCACTAAGAAGAAATTTAGGTAAAAAAAGCCATGGTGGTCTGATCACTTAACAATGTTATGGACAAATGTGTGTAAAGCAGAAAAACAATAGTTAAAATGTAAACAAAATGAAAAACCACATTATAAACATAGCTATAGTCAGAATAGAAAATATTTTGATAGTGGTGTCCAACGGGCTAAGAGGCATTTTGTCTATCAGGCCCAGCTTAATTTGGGATCTACAGTAATTGCTTTGTCAGGTTCATTTTGGAAAACTATTGGGAAAAAAGGGATAGGAAATGAACGATTGAATAAAATTTCCTTTGAGGTAAAATTGGCCGACGGCTCCACCTGTAATGACCCCAATGCTGTACATAACAAATGGGCTTCTGACTTCAGAATGCTTGTTAACCCAGAGGACACAACCGATAGTAGTAATAGTAATTATAATAATGTTGATTGTTCAATTTCTGATGGCAATATAGATGAAGACTCTGTGTTTGATAGAATGATACATATTGAAGAGGTTCTTAAATGTATTTTAGCTGCAAAATCTGGTAAAGCTCCTGGTTATGATCAAATACCTAGTGAGTTGTCAAATATTGATGGAGCTCTAGTTATGTTACATAGTTTATATAATAGATGTTTTATTACTGGTAAAGTGCCTAGTGCTTGGTCAAAAGGCATTATATCGCCTATACCAAAGTCGTCAACGGCAGATCAAAGAGATTCTATTTCTTACCGTGGAATAACACTCGCCCTTACTATGTATAAGGTATATTGTAGTGTAGTAAATAATCCTATCGCACAATGGTGTTCAATAGAAAATGTTATTAGTGATGAACAAAATGGTTTTATTAATGGAAAGAGCACTATTGATCATGTCCATGCTTTGAAAATGTAATTGAAACCAGAAAATTGAAAAAGTTATCAACTTTCACAGCCTTGATTTATTATAGGAAAGAATATTATATGATTAATAGAGCTCTTTTGTTTGAGAAATTATGGCATGAGGGACTAAAGCGCCGCCTGCTTCAAGCCGTGAAGTCCTTATACAGTGAGGTGAAATGTTGTGTGAGGAAAAATGGGTTCGATTCAGAGTGGTTCGACGTCAAATGCGGCTTGAAGCAGGGCTGTCCTTTGTCCCCTGTGCTTTTCAATCTCTACATAAATGATTTGATATCCTTTTTAAGTAACTTAGGAGTAGGTATTGACATAGATGATCACAAAGTATGTATTTTCCTTTTTGCTGATGATGTAGTTCTGCTCGCAGAAAATGCTGATGACCTCCAACTGTTATTAAATTTTTTATCTGCATGATGTTTACGAAATAAGATGCAAGTTAACTGTGATAAATCAAAGATTGTTCATTTTAGACCAAACAGTGTTTTAAAAACTGAACATGTGTTTAACATTGCTGGTACGAACTTAGAAATTGTGCATTGTTATAAATACCTTGGTGTTATCTTAATTGAGTACTAAGACTACCATGCAATAGCAAAAGTGTAGCTATATCTGCATCTAGAACACTGGGTTAAGTAATTTCTAAATGTAAACCTTTTGGTGGCTAACAGTTTTCAACATTTACAAAACTGTTTGATTCCATGGTATGGCCCATAATTAATAAACGTGCGCTAATATGGGGAGAAAAATCCTATTCATGCACCAACGCAGTTCAAAATGGGGCTATGCGGTACTACCTTGGTGTTGGTAAATACACGCCAAATGCGGCTGTTTTGGGTGAAATAGGCTAAACATCACCAATAGTTAAACAATTAGGATCTGTTTGTAGACAGCATTTTAGAAATGTGAATATGGGTGAATCAAGAATTAACAGGAAAATGTATAATTGGACAAAATCAATATCTGTTCGAAATGGGTACACAAGATTAAAGGTGTGTTTAAATGATCTTAATATGTCTGATATTGTAGATACACCATTTGGTAATAGTAAACATGTTATAAATGATATAGAGTCTACGTTATTAGAAAAGGAAACTGTTAAATGGAGAAATTTAGTTAATAGAGAATCTGGACAAAGGGGCATAGGACGTAATAAATTAAGGACTTATTAACTATTTAAAGTTGATGTTGGTACTGAAACATATATTAGCGGTAAAATATCATTCAATTATAGAAGTGCTTTAAATAAGTTCATGATGTGGCGCCGCTTAGGTTAGAGACCGGTCGGTATGAAAATATAGAGCTATGTAATAGAACTTGTTTCCATTGTACAGATAAGATCGAGGATGAAATACATGTACGCTTTCACTGTCCGTTGTATGTTGATGCAAGGAAAATGCTATGGATAATTTAAGTGTAAATCATGAAAATCATACCATGTCAGATTGTGAAAAGTTGAAATATATATTTACTACAGAGAATGTTATGTATGTATCAGCCAAAACCTGCTGTTCTATTCTTCACTTAAGGAAATAAATGCATCTACTCAAACTAGGTTTAAAACGTTCATGAGACCTACTTTGGAGTATTTTATCCTTTTCATTATTATATCGACAGTTGTAACATCCTAGGTAGTGCAAAATAACTCCCTTAAATGGTGTGCACCCAGACTGAGGAGACCAAATCCTGTATAAAGCCCCACAGATGGTTACGGGAAACTGGGTAGTGTTGCTTATTCCGTCGGAAAAAGTATGTGCTGGATGTCTGTTCTGCTAAATATGTCTCTACCAGTCTGGAGTCACCGTTAAGGAGGTTTTCTTAGTTTTAACTTTTAACTGATATGGTTTTAAAATGTAAATAATGTCACTATGGTCTGAGTTAACAGGGTCTGATAGTTTTTATCTAAGCGTAGGTAACCATTGCTAATCAGTTCATTTTCGACCTGGTCAGAGGTGATAATCGATTTCTAAAACCATTTTATATTATACACGCTAGTGCCACTTTTCGCAGTTTCAGTATTTTACTTCATTATATCTTATGGCAGTTTTTAATAATGGATTAGCAATGGTAACCTAACTTTCAATTTAAATATGTATATAGAGAACAAGTATTTGAAAACTATGCAATATTTAACTCCTCATAGTCTCTTATAAGTCTTAAAAAGAATGACAATTTTCATGTTGTAATGTATGTTTAAATGCTCTGTAATTAGTATGTACATGAAATGGATGAGACTTAAATAAAACATTGAATTTGTAATGAATTGAATTGAATTGTGTCGAAGCACATTTGCTCATTATCGATCTGTCCGTAGAGTAATGGATTGTTTCGTCACCCATTGGTCGTTGCCAATTTGTCGAACATCCCTGATGTTAGCGCGTTATAATTGTTTTTATAATAAATATATATACTTATATATTGGTCAACAGTTTGATAATTAGTTATAGTTGCAAAAAACGACAACCTTTGCAGGTAATAGGAGAATCTTTATTATGAACCTTGTTTTATTCTATCATCACCGAATATGTCAAGTTATGAGACTGTCGGCCTCTTGCTATGGTTACCGCTCTGTTTACCATGCCCAAAATATAAGGGTAGTATGTTGGTAGGGAACTGGAAAGGTTAATATGTGTCATATGGCTGCAAAAGAATTTCGCAGTACCAACTTACTTCTCTTACGTTCAAAACAATAATTTATCTAGATCAAAATGTCCAGACACGTCATTGGGAAAAGCATCATCACCAGTAAGTATTTGAATTCCGTATTTTTCCATAAACTATTAAAATGTACAAATATCAAAAGGTTATTATAACTTGTGGTATGATATAAAACGATGCGTATGAATGCAATAAATATTAATTATCATATCCTTCAGCTTGCGACACCGATGCTTATAACTGAGTTTACGTTACCTTCTGCTCGACATAATTTCACTCATTTTTTTTCTACTGGAAGGTCATCAGAAGACTATTTCTAGGGTTAAAAAATCATATGTTGGACGAACGTAGCTTGGGAAAAGTAATGAGGTGCGAGATCTCACAATATACAGCCCGTTTCTAAATAAAACATAATCGCATGTCTATTATACAAAATTTTGTCAAATATGACGGTCCCTTATACTTCAAATATTAGTGTCAATGTATTTCCAGATATTGACATACATTTTAAACAATCAATTAACTGAGTATTGCCTGACAATATATGTGTCAGTTCCTGTTTAACACGGTCTTATAAAAAATAAATTCGGAGAGGTATGAGAAATTAAACCATGAAACGCTAAATTGTAGCTCAATGGAAAACCATGTTCCATAAAAAAATAACATTCGTTCTCAGGGGATTCATTAATACATTCAAGTATTCATCAAACTAAAGACCGTTCATTTTCTAACGCATTCTTTAAATCATCCATTTATCCATCCATCATACAGATGCTCTCTCTATGTATCGTTTCCACTGCATTTATGTATTTGTCTAAAGCTCGATTATGCTTTTATGTAAACTATGCAAAGTTCGTCTAATTATCTTTTTTATCGATCTATCCAATAGACATTTCCGCTCAATCTTTCAATATCACACTTATTTCTTCAATATCACACTTACTCATCCAACCTTTGTCATTTCTTCGCTTTCTGCGTCAATGATAAACGCAACTGAATATATAAGGACCTGTTTATAACGTACTAGTGTGGGATTTAAAAAAACCATCGTAGTTAATATTCATCCACTTAAAATAATATACAAGTACAGCTGTGTTCACATGAGTGGTGTATACCCAGANAATACATTCATTCAGTCATCTATTCCTTCCTTCCGTCGTTCGTTCGTTCGTTCGTTCGTTCCTCCATTTATTTATTCATTCATTCATATTGTGCGAAATCCTTCAACCTTTTATTAATGATTGAATCAAAATCAACTGATTAATTATTTCATTGACTTATTCGTTCATTCAATACTTTATTAATAATCTCATAGACGTTTCACTGGATTAATTCATTCATTAATTCAATCTTTTGTTCTGTCTATCTTTTTTTCTTTTTCTGTTGCTTTCTTATTGTTCTTCTTATTTTCTTTTTTCTTTCTCTGTTTCATTGTTTGTTCCTTGTTTTTTTTTAATTTTATTTCTTAATTCATTCTTTCAAGTATTCATCAAACTAAAGACCGTTCATTTTCTAACGCATTCTTCAAATCATCCATTTATCCATCCATCCTACAGATGCTCTCTCTATGTATCGTTTCCACTGCATTTATGTATTTGTCTAAAACTCGATTATGCTTTTATGTAAACTATGCAAAGTTCGTCTATTCATCCTTTTAATCGATCTATCCAATATACATTTCCGCTCAATCTTTCAATATCACACTTATTTTTTCAATATCACACTTACTCATCCAACCTTTGTCATTTCTTCGCTTTCTGCGTCAATGATAAACGCAACTGAATATATAAGGACCTGTTTATAACGTACTAGTGTGGGATTTAAAAATACCATCATAGTTAATATTCATCCACTTAAAATAATATACAAGTACAGCTGTGTTCACATGAGTGGTGTATACCAAGAGATACTTTGAACATCCGTTCACTTATAACATATGACGCGGAAAATAAAATATCTTTACTCATATCAAAGTTCGTATAGCGAACAAACGGGATATATTTTCCGGCTATTTTCGCTCCAGTCAATTATGATATTAACGATGGTAAATATGATTTGATGTTAGTAGTAATCGAACGAGCTGCTTGAAACATTTAGTTGTATACGTTTATATTCTTGTGTACGTGTTTTCTGAAAAATGGAGATCTGATAAATGGAGATAAATGTGTCGATTACCTTTGTAGTATATTTGTTTGTGTCGCTCTATAACTTATCTAATTATATGTTCGACAGTGTAGGCATATAATTATATACGCGGTAGGACTATGTCTAATACGACTTCCCACTGTGAGTTATTGTAACGATAACGTTTCAGTTCAACGACAAAGTTTCAGGACTTTTAGACTGAGGAAATAGGACTCGAATCTTACGAATGCATAGACCTTCTTTCGCGGTTATCTGATACTACGTTACGTTGACGTTCTCTTCAGACAACGATTTTCCGATATAATAATACAGTGGTTATGATTATTAAAACGGATGTGTTCCACGTTAAATTAAACGCATCGTGAGATTATTAATCAAGTGACATCACAAACGCTTAAATACTCTACAATCGTGGAATCCCGAGCAGTGTTGGTTGAGTGTAACATCTTACAAGGAACGTATTTTCCAACGCCTATTTTAAAGCCTGTTGTCTTTCTTATAACAATCAAGCGGTTTCTTAAGCCTACACAGAAACCACCATGCAAGAAACAGATTTGTTATCCGAAATCAATACGACGAAAGCGATAGAATTCCTTCCGGCGACAATTTTCGTCTCGGTCGTTATCGTTCTTGGCATCATCGGTAACTCCATGTCCTTGGCCTTCTACGGCTGGAAGGTTGCCAAGACGTCAACGAACTTCTTCATTTCCGCCTTGTCCGCAGTCGACCTGATAACGTGTTTCGTCCTTATTGGCGAGGTAATTGAACTATGTTACGTCGTTAACTTTCCCGGTGTCATCCTCTGCAAGTCTCTCTACTTCCTGAATCAAGGGCTGGTAGTCACTTCCGGGATGATGCTTCTTCTGGTGGCTATTGACCGATTCCGGAAGATATGCCGGCCCCTTAAGTGGCAGTTCACGGAGCGGTCGTGTCGGCTGATCTTTGGAGGTTTTGTAGCATACGGCCTCGTGCTCTCGTTTCGGAACCTATGGACAGTGAACGTCATTGCCGCGCGAATTCCGGATGATGAACATAACCAGACGGTCAATATATCGTACTGTACTCTTGATCTACAAAACTACAACGTCGCCGTTCAGTTCTTTCATTACCTCGACATGTTCACATTCGTCGTTGTTATTGGCGGTTCTAGCGTGCTGTACGGTTTTATTGTGCGCGAAATAATCGTGTCCCGAAAGCGTGTAGATAGAATGACTCGACGGATACCGACAGTTGTTCAATCATCGCCAACCACAAGCCAACCGGACAAAGTTATCGTCGTCCCAACTGTCCGGAACAATTCGTCTGATAGTGCCTGTAATTCAATTGTTGAGCAAGACAAAACGTCGGTCTCCATAGAAACTGCAAGCACGCCGGTGTACAACTCACAGATGCTCGACAACATCCTCTTGAGAAGCGGGTCCAAACGATGCCGACAAACGACAAATCTCCAGTCCAAAACTTTTGATGTTGAAAAGAAAATAACCTTTATGCTTATATTAATAACCATCGTTTCGCTGGTCAGTTTCGTGCCACATTTCGTGGTCAACCTTGCGTTGAAGGAAAAGATAATAAGCACGAGAGATGAATTTACCGTTGGAATGCAGTTCTTGTTAAGGATGTTCATGATGAACAACGCTATAAACCCTTACGTGATGGCGATATGTAACAGACAGTTTAGACATTTCATCAAATCCAGTATTCTGGGTTGCACGGAAACACAAACTCTGGAGGTAAACTGAGCAATTGGCAGTTATGTAACAGATGACTGTACGGAGAGGATTACCCAAATGCCTAAGTGTCAGAAACAAGTAAACGATTCAGATTGTTAGTTGTTCGCGCTAGCGAGCGCTGTACATATTGGCTGCTTTCATGGAAAACTGGGCTCAATGCATGTCAAATAAGATTATCCTGTGCACACTGATTATCCTGTGCAATGCGCACATTTTGTCTTAGTTATCTCTATAACATAAATATGAGGATAAACAGTGCACACACATTTCGACCTGTGCTTTAAGACACACTCTTTATAAATTTGAATGGGTTGTGTTCGTTTCAAACTTGCGATATAAAAAGCTATAAAGTAATTTTGAAAACTGAGTTGCGTCTAAAATTATGCAAAAGCGAACAACTTCAGTGCCTTCAGCGCTTTGATTTTAATAATGGTGCAATATTGTTGAATAATAAAAAAAACGTGATCCATGTAATCGCTTGTAAATGATGTAACATTTCACATGTCAGTATTTTGCATAATTAAATGAATAATTTGTAAAACTATTTATAACGTGTTTATGTTTATCCAAAACATCACGTGATTATCACCCACGACAATCGCATGCGCACTTGTGTCTCAAGAGCAGTGTACACAATGTCACAATGTATTTTAAATTTTACTTAGTATTTGTACATCCATTTATTCATACTTATTAAGATTGTTCTTGGTACAAGAGATGTTTTTGTAACTATTTGATTTAAAATGTTTTTGCTTGTTTCGTTTTGCATTCCTTACTATAAGTTCAAAACCGCTTTGAGACAAATGCTTAATTCTTAACTGCGCTTTCACTGAAATCCGTATGAAACTTATTAAAGAATATTTGCTACAATTAAAATGTCTTGAACTAAAATAAAGTGAAAATATATGAGTTTTGCAATATACAGCTAAATTTGATTTTGTATTATTGTTTTATTTAGTTGTTTTTCTTCAATTGTTCTTGAACGACATAAATCGATGTATATTATAAGTTTATTCGATGTTACACATTATACATTGTGATTCTTTGGAAAATGCCCTTCTAGAAAAAGAGGTTTGACATAAGTGTGAACTTGTGCGGATATCATGGAGAAATACTCTCTTCCATTGACGCAAACGTCCTTGATTTGAAGTGGTCATAGCTTGAAATCCCTCAGTGCCTTTAAATAGCTAACTACTGTTACCATAAACAATCAGAAACTTGGTATTATGGTGTTATTTAAAAAGAAAACCACCGTCGCTGTTGACGACCAGACGTGGAACCATGATGCAATTTAAATAGCCAACTTCAGTAAATCGACGCCAAGACTTATTAAGTTGCTGTCCCAAACTTTCCATGCGTTGTTGTTTGTTTGTGTATTGATATTAATTTATTTAAGTAACAGTAGTATTGTCTTGATTCCGAATCAAACAACGGTAATATTCAGTTAAGTGATGTTTTCATTTTATTCACACAGACTCCTCAATGCTAAGTTAAAATTTCTAGTAAATTGTCCCTAAATTTTGACTGGTTTATGACTTAAATTGACGGTTTAAAATGAAACCTTTTTACGATACAGACAATTTGCTTTTATGATTAAATACATAATTAACCATATATTCTTCACGAGAATGGTAGCCGCTTACTTTTTACACTACTCACTGCTTTTTTCTCTTCATGAAAGAACTTTTATAGAAATGTTTACATAATTAATATAATGACTATTATCACCGTATGAACTACTCATTTTGGAATAAAAGAGTTTATATTTTCGAATGCATGATGTAAACAATAATACAAACACACAGTGCCACAATCTTACCCTAATAAACTAAGAATTATAGTCATAAAATAAAAATGAATAATTTAATAAAATCAATAACTGGTATTAGGGTATTTGGCAACAAAAGCATTGATGAATCTCCTTCAATTTAAGTCAGAGCTAATATTTGTATTTGTAAGCAAGTTTAATTTGGCGTTTCGCGGTTAATAATGTAGACTTAACAGTTAGGCGATTGGCATGTAGCATAAAGCTGTTTGCTAATACAAAATTTGATTGGTTGGTTAAAGTAAATGCGATTAAAAATTAACGATTTAAATGAATAAGTATTTAATACACAAATTAACAATATTGACATGGGTTTAATATAAAAAAATACAATACGTCAAAAGAAAATATAATGTAAAAACAGTATCATCAGAATACCAATTTTTAATCATATATCGATCCATAGTTTTCCTATTCTAACGCAAAGTGGTTCATGTTGTATTGAATGATTTAATTTTCGAAAAAGGATTCATGTGGTTGACTGTAACTGGTATAACGGGAAGTGGGAAAGTCAACAATGACAAAATATTCACTAACGTGATCGAGTAATCAGGGCAAACACTCTTATTTAAAAGTCAATATACATATAGATGGTCATTGTTGTATTTCTGATGCGCGTACCATAAATAGCTTGGCTTAAGGTCCCGTCTTGCAGAAGAACTAGTGAACGTTGTTTACATAAGAACTATTTTCCTTACATAGTTTGTTCTCGAAAATCCCTCGGTCAGAAGTATTGATGCGTAGGACTAAAATCACGAGTGCGAAAAACGGGTGATTTAATAACACGCATCTATACCTAACCGTTGGTTATTCGAAACCGCATTAAAACCTTTCCGTGGGTTATTTGAAAACGCACGTTTAAAACAGGCTTCTCAGTGGTGAACTGAAAATGGCATATGGCTAACATCCACTGAATATGGCACATGGCTATCATCCACTGAATATGACATACGGCCCACAACCAGCAGGTCTCGGTCGCCTTCTGTGGGCGTTCTCAGAACATTATCTTTGGAGAAATTATCGTTAAACGAGTTAAGAGTTTATTTCAACATACATTAGGCTTTAAGCCCATCAGTACACACATATTACAACACAATATTTTTACAAATGGTCAATGTCATACATAGTTTTAAACAGAACCTAGATCACAATCTTTATACAACAAATGTGTATACACTATATGGTATTTTGTATTTTTATATAAATTAGATAAATAAATGAAAGTACATGGAGAGAAACTATTGATAATATAAGTCAGTTCTCAATTTAAAAGTTTTCAAAACAAAAATGGATAGATTTCGTAAACATTTTTCATTTTCAGTCTGTATTTATGTATATACTTCTTATCCGATTGTGATCAATCACTTTTACATTAAAGTCAAATACAAATAACATGTATAAATACATACAGCAAAACAAATAACATTTATTAATTCATACAGCAATACACATAACAATTATTTCAGCCGGGGTGACCCTTGACACAAAATACTAGTTCTACTTAGGAACGTTTCCGAGACGGTCTCAATAAGTATATTGCATGCAATCACATTAAAAGAAATATGTGAACATTGTTGGTGTTTTTGTATGGACTATCGCAAATTGTAGAAAACGCGTACACTATTAATAACCATACTTGAATAACTTTCAAATGTCCACGCATCTGGGAAATGACGTACATTATTAATATGTTCTATAACACAATCGGCGTTGTTTACAACAGTTACTGGAATCGCAATTCCAACGTACTTTTGGGCGTCATCATATAAATATTGGTTTATACATTAACACGGTCAGAATGACATCAAATTGATGTTTAATGTGCTATTCAAAGTTGCATTTTCCACATACATAATAATGTCTGCGTTTATGGGTGATTATACGTTTCCAACATAACAGACATATATGACATCAATGCAAATGGAGGCTTTTCTTACAACAATGAGCATTAAAATAAACAATTACACACTTAACAACATTTAAAATGTATATAGCTCGACAATATGAACTCGGCGGCCCTGACATTTATGCATGCACATATTAAATGACCGTTAGAAAGAATAAGTTTGTGTCAGTACTGAAGCCGATCTTTATCGATTGAAGCGTACTTCAATAAGTTTTCTGTTGCGGTCTTATTAAACTCGTGCAAAACGTGCACGAAAACAAAATCTGGGAAACAATCAACAAGTATAATTTATGCTGATTGAGTTGACAAATGCCAGGTAAAAGTGTTCGAACTATACGCATTTGAAAGATAATAATATCATTTTAATGTGTTACTAAAACACATTATCAAATTTAACTTCCGTCCATTTATTTACACGTGACTCTTCTGAAGAAGCATACGTTTTTCCCCCTGCATCCCATTTATAAAGATATATACTATATACAATATTAACTTTAGACCAGTATGGTTTCAGCGTTTTATTCGCGATTCGTTTCATGACTCTTAAAGCGCCGAGTCGTCGATAAATGCAGGATTGCTAGTGCCACCTGTATCTTTCATGCCCACTCCACATGTTCCTTCAAAGCGACGTGGTATCATTCTGTTCGATTCGGTAATTTCATAAGGCACTATGTCAAACACTTCATACTGTAGCAATTTTGCTTTTTCTCCACTGCCACTCCACAAAAGGAAAACAGTTTAAGCAATTCTAGTTTGCATTCTTTGAACCACAGAACGTACAAAAATGGATCCAAAATGCAGTTTACCGTCGAGATCGCGTTCAGAGAGAGCTGTACTGTGTAGGGGCCTTGACCAATATAATTCGTTAAAAATATAATAATAAAGTATGCCAGAGAGGTCACCAGTATGAGAACCCAGAACACAAGAACTAGTACAGTGTTTGTGTATCCTCTTATAAGATTGACAACTGATGTAAGGGACATAACGCGCTCATCGTTCCGACTGTTAATCTGTCGAACGGTGACGAATATAATCCAGTAGCTAACCATAGACGTTGCAAGTATAACCGTAACTAGTATACCGTAGTAAATAGAAACTGTACTGTTACAAACTTGTGCTTGCGTAAACACATATTTGGTTTGAAAGCGCAAATAGCAAATTCCATAGCGAACAGCCAAGAATATACCCAATTCTTCACTCCGAACAGCTGCTGTGACCTTCATTATATATCTGTTAGAGTAGAGGCGCATGTAAGTCATTGGCTTGTAAAATAAAAGACACCTTTCAATGGACATCAGGCCAACAGTCGTATAAGCAAGTTGAAGAGAGCACATGTTGAAAGTGGTGATGCTTCTGTTTAGAAGTGGCTCCTGTATGAATTTTCTGACCGTTGATGATGTCACGAAGATACAGTCGAATACGAGAAGAGTCGTAACAAGGTACTTGGCAGATTTGGGCACCTTTCGAGTTCTGCGTAAGACCGTTACTGCTAGTATGCAGGATATCAGTGAAACCAGACGATAATCACAGATAAACATAGAATTAGCATATTGTGGTCTTCCAGATAAAGCTCTTCGGTTAGGAGAGAAGTGCTGTGATTGTCAATCGTGTTTTCTAGGGTGTTGCTGTCTCCCAGTGCCAAGTATAATGGTATTTGAATAGTATATACAGAGATATTTAATATGTCTCACGCATAAACACCACATTATAGTTCATCTGCAAGTCCATTAACATTAAATCCGTACGTTCTCATCACGATGTGTCGCAACGGATGGTATCGCCTCTGAAAATGAGTATACATAAATTATGCTACATTATAACCATTGTAGATACAAAGTGATACAAGTAACAAACCTCTAATAAAATATACCACATGGTTGTATTTTAAGGAACAATAGTGTAAGAATATTGTTTATATACATATTGGCATTTTAATAGCACATACACAAGCCCAATTATTAACTATACACACCAATTAATTCAATAAAGACATAAGCGGGTTACCATTTATATGACATTAGGTTATTATTTAATAATGAGCTTATTGATTAATATAATGTGACCAAACATACTTACATCGATGATTCTAGAAGCGCTTGTTCTTTCAATACATGTGCATGTCTCATTATAAAGGCAAATTTTTAACGAACACCTAAAATTAAATACATAAATATCATTAAAATATGTAATCGATAATACAACAATTATAACAATAATATTTTATAGTAGAAGTTGTAGTTGTAGTAGAAGTAGTAGTAGAAGTAGTAGTAGTAGTAGTAGAAGTAGTAAAAGTAGTAGTAGTAGTAGTAGTTGTAGTAGTTGTAGTAGTAGTAGTATTTATTATTATTATTATTATTATTATTATTATTATTATTATTATTATTATTAGTAGTAGTAGTAGTAGTAGTAGTAGTAGTAGTAGTAGTAGAATTAGTAGTAGAAGTAGTAGTAGTAGTAGTAGTAGTAGTAGTAGTAGTAATAGTAGTAGTAGTAGTAGCAGTAGTAGTAGTAGTAGTAGTAGTAGTAGTAGTAGTAGTAGTAGTAGTAGTAGTAGTAGTAGTAGTAGTAGT
>VMBQ01000804.1:156096-216754 GCA_007657795.1 Dreissena rostriformis
AATGCAATATAATGCATATTACACATACTAACTACTGATATAAACAAGGTTTGTGCTAGTGCATTTTCCGCATGTGTAACATATATTGATCTTGCGTTGGAAACGGGTATATAAATACAAACATAATTAGTCGCAAGTATATCGCACTAATCATAGCATATATGTTACCGCGTTTGTTTCATTTTAGTTTAAAAACGATTTAAAATTACTTTCGCCATCCGAATAAAGAATCAATTTATATTAAATATAACTTAACTATACATAAATGCAGAGTAATATTTACAAAAAAGTATTATTTTGACCAAAGTTATTTAAGCATTTATATATTAAAATAATATACAGTCGACTCCCAATGACTCGAAGTCGCGCGGTCCTACACGAAAACTTTGAGACATATAAACTTCGAGCCCAACGATTCCTTATATTTGACAACTTACATTTGTGGAACATTATCCATAATGAATAGCTGTTCTTACTGATCACTGAATATGAACCAAATATCGTTTTAATAGTTGTGTTAATAAATATAATTAAAACATTTATATATTCAACAAGCAAATTTAAAACTCATAATATAAATGTATATAAGATCAGCACATTTTAACATTCACGAAGCACAACTGGTTGTAAGCCGTTACGATGTTATATTATGCCGATGATCAAGTCTTATTTTCAACTTCGCCGACATCAGCCCAACTAATGTTAAATGAGGATGAAAACTAGTGCAATAAATACAAACTGAAAATAAGTATAAGTAAAACAAATGTTTTTTTTTAAGTAACCGAAAAACAAGTTTTAACTTTATTCTATATGGTGAACCGTTGGAAATTGTCACATCTTTGAAATATGTATGTGTAACTTTATTCAAAAACGGAAACTGGTATAATACAATAAAATCAAAATCAGAACATAGTAACAGAGCGCTTCATTGATTTTACTCTGTTTTAAACCAATATGAAAGCCCAACAAACAACATCTTTTTGATAAATTGGTAACCCTCGTTCTTCACTATTCTGCTGAAATCTGGGGACGATGTTCAGGAAAAGAATAAGAGATTATCCATACACATTTTTTAGGAACAATTCTATGTGTCAACAAATCAACAAATATATCAGCCCTTAATGGCGAATTGGAAGATACCCCTTGTCTGTGATGCGTAAATTACACATATTTAAATATCGGTTTAAAATAATATCATGTACAAATGATAGCCTCATAAAAATAACATATAAAGTACTACTCAATGACGCAGAACAGAACATTACATACAGCAATAGGAATTGGGCTTATCAAATCAAATCAATACTCGAGCAGCCAGGTTTATCTTATGTATGGATTGAACAAGAAACCATGACAGAAAATCTGAACAAACATACATATACAATCTAATAAAACAACGATTTTTTGATCATTACAAACAACACTGGTACAGTGAGATCAACAATCCATCAAGACTAAATACATATTGTCGCATCAAGGATACGTTTAATGCAGAGCAATATCTGGATATCATTACAATGAAACTATTTAAAATAGCACTAACTCAAATCCGTCTATCATCACATACATTATAAAAAGAACGAGGTCGATACCACAATATTGCTCGGGATAACAGGAAATGTAAATTTTGTAATCTTAATGTCGTAGAAAGTTAATACCATGTCTTATTAATATGCCCATTATACGAAGATATTAGAAAAAAAAACATATTTAAATTCATATTATCAAGCATGGCCAACATTAAATAACTTTGATATGTTAATGAGAACACAAAATAAAAAAGAAATCATTAATCTATAAGAATATATATATAATGCGAATTTGTTACGGAACAATTTAGAGGCAAATCAAATCAGCGAGGTATACATTTTTTTTTCTATATCAATGTTAAAGTGAAACTAATTATGTAGAACAGTGTACCTTTGTCTCATTATTTTATTAACAACTGTCATTGTCGACGTTTAAGGAACATATCTTATCTTATGAATCAGTTAAATCTTTATTAACTTCTTCCTTTACATAATTTTTATAATTATTACCTATTTTTCGAAATTATTATCATCCATGTCATCACACGTGTGTATTATCATGCATTTGGCTAAAACGTATTTGTATGCTTAAGAGCTAATAAATGTTGTTGTTGTTGTAAGTTTCTGAGCTATGATCTGTATTACTCAACCCAAATAACGATTGAGTCGATGACAAGTTTGCAACAACTGTGCAATCAAATATCACTCATGACACTTATCCAGCGCACCTAATAGATTAACAACTATATGCGACTTGACGGGTGATCAAGCCAAAAAAAAAACGGAGGTGTGAAAATTATGACAGGGACTGAGCAAACACTTCAAGACCTCAAACAAATTTGACCCTCGGGAATTCGAGCCAAACGACAAAAATATATGAGTTTATAGCAATAACAAATTGGTCCTTGGAGGAGCGATTTAGAGTCAACGAGATGCGACTGTTATATAAAGCCTTATTTTGTTGTTTCGCGTCGGTTCCAAACAATGTGTATGACTTATGGTTCTTTACATCGTTTACGAATAGTATTGCTTAAAATACAGTTGCTCGAATTTACGTTTAACAATTTAAAGAACTATTTAACTATTAATACATACATGTATTTACCTATTTACATCGATGAACGACTTGATTACTATATGAATCCCTTCGGGGGGCATAACAATAGTTGCGATCTCATTTAAAAAATTCAAATACCATAATTAAATTTACTAATCTGAAGCTATTGCGTTCTATACATCTATGCACTCATCGAGACACCGATCTTACGGAAAATCCGGAGATAGTCGATGTAGGACGAGTGAAGATGAAAATAACTCGTTGTCCCATCTTTTGGACCTTTTTTTCCCCCGTACGCCTATTTCCGTTTAAACTTCATAAAACAATTCGCCGGATTCGCCCTCTTAGTAAAAGTTCTGTCATCGATGGGAAGTGAAACCGTTCGGTTCCGTGTAGAGATAAAGGACTTCGTTTTGTCTATTGATCGTTCAAGGGCTTACTACTCACCTCACACTTCAGTAGGTCGCGACAACAGAAAGTGATGATATCGTGGGCACTTAAACGTCGGCTTGAATTGATTTGATAATTATGGATATATACTGTATACCATTCACTAAAACTAAAGATGATCGGAGTTTGTTTTTATTTAAAAACAAACACGCTTTAATAGTGTGCAGATTTTTAATAAGGCCGAATTGTGCATGCGTGATTATCAGTGAATTTATCAATTGTAAGCGGACTGTGCCTGTATCGTCAAATATCCACGTGTGCGTTTACCAGAGCATCACTGACAATTACACGAAACAAATACCAGAACAGAACAGAACAGAACAGAACAGAACAGAACAACTCTTTATTTACACACAAGAATACAAGGTATACAATTAGGGCAACATAACAAAAACGAGTTCTAACAATATTGTCCGGTTCAAGTTGGGATCATTTATAGCATGCATAATGTAAACAGATAATAAAATACTATAATACAAGATACANGGGGGGAAACATATGTTTACATGTATATATGCAATAGTTATATATCGAGATAATGAACCCAGCAGAAAATGGACAAAACAGAAAATGGAAGACTTTTTTTAAGTATTGGACTTTATAGGTAGATTTAATTCAATGTCAATCAATAATAGGCGTAGTTATGTGTAACCTGAGTTGATTTTTTTTCGAGAGAGAAAGTCTACAGTTGCGTTTAAGTCATTTGAGTAATATGTACACAATACGTAATAAACAATAAACATTCACAAAACAATGATAAACAACACATATTTTATGTATTGTCGGGAGGCATATTCACAAAATAATATTTGCTGTGAGTAGCAATTAACACCAACATTGATAAATAGCTTTCATTATATTTACATCTGCTATAGTTATTATGTTTATATTAATCCGAAGTTGGCAAACATACAGTTTGATTCTAAGAAAAAAAGTATAACTTAAATACAGCCGCCAAAACATAAATGTGAACAGGCAGTATAGTAGCCTGTAGCCCGTTACGGGAATAATTTATTTATTCGTTCGCGGTTTTGAGTAACGAGTGCAAACACAATCATATGAAAACGAATTCCGCGTAACAGCGATTATCGGATTTAAGCTAAAGGATAGAACGTACCGTTATAGCGCCAGGTAAGCAGGTAATTTTCTAAATTAAATAAGCTTAGTATTTTATTTTATTTCAGTCTCATCCATTTACGTTTACAACATAGTATATACAAGATATAAAAGCACATATATAACAACATCTGTAAATGGCCATTCAAATTTGAATTATAAGAGACTCTAAAAAAAATCCAATATAATACAATGAACACATTTATGTTAAAACATAGTACATGTATTCCGTGAGTGAATGAGTGAGTGTAATTGTATAAATAAGAGTGGTATGAGTGGGGCTTAGGTAGGTAATATGAATACGAGTGAGTGAGTGAGTGAGTGAATGAGTGAGTGTGATTGTATAAATAAGAGTGGCATGAGTGGGGCTTAGGTAGGTGATATGAATACGAGTGAGTGAGTGAGTGAGTGAGTGAGAGAGTGAGTGTAGATGTGTGGTATATGTTGAGTATAAGTTAGTAATGGCAGTAGAGGGTTTATTGAGCTATAATGAATTAAACTCTTTTAATCAGTGACAAAGCCAGTGGTTGACCACGTTAGTAGAGAATGATTATGTGTTGATTCAATTGTCTTGTTGGTAACCTAGTGTATTGGTAGATCAACTACCATTTAACCTATGTATGCAATATAAATGTTTTCATCTTGATGTATGTAGATGTATCTGACATTTAAACAACATGATTACTGAATAACTGAAATGAGTATATGCATAATGCACTAAAAAATGCAACAACTGTACAGCTAACTAAAAGCCATATCAGTAGCGCTAATCTAACCTTTCATTTATAAGGTTAAAAACTGCATTCAAACAATAATTTTAAGATACTGAAATGAAATATTGTGAATATTACCAAAATTGTAAAATGTAGCAAAAACACTATGTTAATTGATGTACGGTGTCATTTTTATAGTCTAGTATTTAACTGTCGTGTGTTTCGCAGAAAAGAAATTACCTCCCTTGAAGTTGACATAGAACGATGAAATAAATAAACGATAGAGAATCCGTTACTGGAAAAGCAATACGGAACAGCAAAAAAACATATAATACATTGATAATGGTTGTCATTTGTCAACTTGGGAAGATCAGGAGACACTGGGTTGGACAGATAATGCGACAAGAATACATGTATGATAGTAATGGGATGAAATGGCTGTGGAGTGGTGTGACATCGCTGTTGTTTAAAACTTTGAAGGATTATATTTAATAATGTGCACACTTCTTTAAGGTGAGGTGTTTAAATTGTTGATATAATTGTTTAAATAGTTAGGCTTGTAGTTGGTGTGTTGAATACACTTAAATACTGTTCTCTTTTCGTTTGAAAGTAGGGACTAAATAGAAGGTAGTGTTCTTCATTTCCAACCTGGTCATTTGTGCATTTTCTTTCAGTGTATGGGGTGCAATCGTATCTGCTTGTTTCGACTGGGAGGTTATGGTTTGCCTTTCTGATTTTGAACAGGCTACTTCGCTCTCGCTGAGGCAAAAGTTTTAGATATTTTTCCAGTTCAATGTTCTCTTTGAATATTCTATATGTTCTGATTTTGTTTGAGGTAGTGAGACTGTTTTGCCATGTAGCTTTATATTGCTCTATCAATATGTTTTTAATGATTGTATTTGTTTTTATATTAGTATTCAATTGGTGTTGGTTGAGCCATTAATCTTTACAACCTGTTACATTGAGAATTGCTTTTATTTTATTTATCCATTTGAAGGTATTGTCAGGGAAAATCATCATATAGTTATATATCTGCGCTGCAAACTTATTGTTTCCCGTTAATTATTCTAGTCCAGGAAGATATCATTTTTGCTTGAATTGTAATTGATATTGGGTACATGCCAAGCTCTCCGTGTAAGAAAGATATAGGTGTTTAAGGTTTAGCATGTGTGATTTTTTCACATTGTGGATTCTTTCTTTTGGAGGCTGGCATTGTTTGCCCTTGTGGAAAGTAAGTGCATGGCTTTGTTTGCTTGTTCTGATATATGTTTGCGTGCTTAAAGAAATGATATATTGCTTGAGAAAGTGAGACAAAGATAATGATAGTTGTCTGTTATCTCAATAGGTGTATTACATTTTTTTTGTGTGTAATTGTCGTCCTCCAAATATTATTATTTTAGTTTTGTTATAGTTAATGTTTACGTGCCAGTTGTTGCAATATTCATGAAAAGTGTTTAAGCCGTTCCCGAAGTCAGTTTGGCAATCTGAAAGTAATAAAGTGTCATCAGCATAGAGTAAAATAAGAAGTTTGAGCCACACGGTTAGATCTAAGGGTCTTTTATCTCTACACCGACAGAATCATTCAGATTTAAAGATGATTGCATATCATTTAGGAACAAAGAAAACAGAAGTGGGGAAAGGTTTTCTCCTTGTCTGACTCCAATTTCTGAAATAAATGTAGGAGAGACAGTGCCACTGTGCGAGATACAGGATTTAATATTACTATACATGTTAAAAATGATGTTAACACTTTACCATTTATTTAGTTTTTGGAAGCTTGTGCCAGAGGCCTACTCTCCATACCTTATCGAACGCCTGCAAGAAATCAATAAATGCACAATATACTTTTTGTTTCCGTTTTTTAAGAATTTATTTTAAAGAGTTTAGTGTCAAAATATGGTCGCTGCAAGAATAATCTTTTCTGAATCCTGCTTGGTTTTCATCTAGAGGTTTTTTGTTTTCCAAGAATTTAGTTAATCTTTGATTTAGTACAGAGGTGAACAGTTTTCCAAGACAGCCTAATTTTGGTATTGGTCGATAGTTATTGGGATATTTAGGGTCACCTTTCTTTGTTTTTGAAAATTAGGATGATAGTACCTTCAAGCCATGTTTGTGGAATAATTCCAGTATAAATGATACAGTTAAACAGTTTGCTATTAAAGGGTTTATGATTTCTTTGGTTGATTTAATATATTAATTGAGAATTTTATCTGAAGGGCTTGAGGCTTTAGAGTTGTTTAGGTTATTTATGCATTTGAATATTTCATGTTCAGTGAGTGACGCGTTAAGGTACATATTTGAGTCATTCTTGGTGTGTATATCATTTTTAAAACGGTCATCATCAATTGTATTTGTATTTATGATATTGAAGTGCTCATAGAATTCATCAATGCAATGGAGGGTGCCTAATTTAATTTGGTTTTAGGTTTCAAGGAGTTCAAAAACGTCCAGTATTGTTTTTGTTTTTTTTCATTTAATGATCTAAGTTTTGAAGAAGTGATTTCATTATGATTATTAATAAATATATTCATTGTTCTTTTTGTTTTGCTTACTTGCTTTTTTAATCTTAATGTGTTCTCATTATTTTTATTTTTTGTAAAGTCGTCTTTAGCATTATGGTAGTTTTGTCTGGCTTGAAAACATTTTGGTCCGAACTAGGGTTTGTTGTTTGGCGTTTTTACTATATGCTTGTTTCTAAATTTTTCAGGGAACGTTCGAAGTGCTGTGGTGTGAAAGATGGAGTGTAGTTTGCTGGTTATAAATTCAACTGTTTCATTGGATGAGGGTAGGTGTTAAGTTGTGATATAAGATTGTCTATATCTGCCATGTTTATGTTTAGCTTAAAATGGTTTTCCATACCTTGTTTCCAGGCTGGAAGATGCAAGGTTGGTTTAGTGTTTTGTTTTGGCATTTGGTTGTTCAATATTCGAAAGGTCCGTGTAAGCGCGCTGTGACCATCAGAGAATAGGTGATATGTTTGAATAATCTCAAATGAGTTAATGTTTGTGAAGCAATCGGCTGTTGCAATGACATATTCAATGACAGACTAATCTCGAAAAGTGAGGTCACCTGCATTTTTATCTGCATATAGTCTACCATTGAGAAAACACTGTTACAGTTGTTACAGATATCGAACATTCGGAACCCATGCGTATTTGTTTTTTTGTCTAGGGAAACACTTGTAAGTGGTTGTTGTTGAATTTCTTCGTCAATATCGAACAAGTTGTTATGGTGTGAATCAGAACGTATACAATCCTTCAATGAACCTGTTCGAGCATTCGTATCACCAGCTATGCAAACATATTTAAAGTAACTGCATTTTTCATTGATTTCATTTTCCAAAACGTTTAACAAGTCTTCATTAAAACAGATTGAATTTTCCGGTGCAAATACAGTGGACCTAGTAAGATATCTTCATCTAATTTGGATAAGCTTTTGGATATAGAAACCCAGAGTATGTATTCCGAGTTATTTGGGACAACTTGAAAATATTGGCTTGTATTGTCTTTTACATATATACCAATGCCTCCCGATTTTCTTCTATACTTTTGCAACCTGTGTTTGGATATAAAATGGAAACCATTAAGATCAACAATGTCATATTCATCAAGATGTGTTTCTGAAATGCAAAACAAGTCATACATATTTACGAAGTCAACCAATTCAGAGTAATTTAAACGTTTTTTAGTCCACTTACATTCAGACAACATAATTTTAAGTTTATTTCTGATTTCAGGTTTTGCAGAGCGCCTCTCCCCCTAGGGCCTATTTGTGAGAGTTTGAGGGATTTGCACAGTTCGTGTTCTGGTGATCCAAATTACATCGTTTTCATCAGTGTTTGTTTGAACAGTTTGGAGAGTTCTGGAATTAACACCTGTTGCAGATCTATCAGTGTTTGTTTGGGAGTTCGTTGACTTTGATGTCCATGGGCGCTGGAAAGCGGATTTCCCTGAGGCAGACAATCTTTGGTTTATTGGGGTGTGTGCGTCTTCTTACTGGAGCAGGAGATTCGGATTGAGGACGCCCGGAAATGTGTTTATGACCATTTAAAGAAGAGGTCATTTTGTTGGTGTGGATTTCATGGACTGTTGTATTTAGGGCTTCTTTATAGTGCTCTATGGACTGTGTATTGTGGACTTGACTGTGCTGCGTGACTTGTGGAGTGGACACCTCATCGCCAGAAGTAGACTTATGGCTCACTTCGTATTGGTGGGGTTTTGGGGATTATAGTTGCTCATTGAAGAATGACTGTGTTGCGTGACATGTGGAATGAACAACTGATCGCCATAAGCGGACTTGTGGTTCACTTCGTATTGGTGGGTTTTCAAACTAAGTGATTGGTTACTATAGTTGCCGTTTGGAGAATGGTGGGCATTGGTCGTGATTCTGTCGCCATTCAGGACTTGGCTCCAATCAGGGAACATGTCTCTGCCACGACACGACCATCTGCCACTATGTTTGCTGGGAAAACAATGCTAATTTTGCTATTCGGATGCAAACCACAGAGTCTTTTGAGCTCTGTTCACAAAGTTTTGCGAGCATTTAAAATCTCTTTCGGGAAGTCTCTATTTATGTGAAATGTTGTATTTCTTAATTTATTTGCATTTGCCAGTACAAGCTCTGTGTCTCTATAGTCAAGGAAATAAACGATGAAAGCTCTGGTGGAATTAGGGCGGAATCTACCTAGCCTTTGTGCTCTATGGATTGCAGGACATGGGTCAATTTGAAGATTTTCTTTCAGGAACGTGGCAATTCTAGAATGGCAGTCTTCACCTTTCATTTCGTCTATGCCACCTACAATAAGGTTATTTCTCCGGCTTCTAGCTTCCAAATCAATTGACTTATATTAGCAACCCCACTTATTTTTTAGATGTTCCTTTTTGTATTTGTAACTAGACAAAGCGCGAAGACAATACAAATAGCTTTATAACTCAGTTTAAATTGTCAAAATATCGCATCTAGAACCAAAGTTATGAAGGTTTTAAGTTAGAGAGAAAAAATCTTCTTCATATCAATTTCTACATGAACAAAACAAAAAAATCTTTTCTATAAATCAAAAATTCATAACAATATCTAAATATAGCATTAAACTGTAATTAAATATTTAAAAAATCAATGCTTAATCTTAATAAAACATTCTTTTCTTTTTCAATCACAGGTTAACTTGTACTCACGTTTTTTAATAAACCTTTCAACGAAAGTACACCGATTTGTAAGAATTAAAAAAATTGTCATATCTTTCACTTTCTTTAATTGACCACTGTCTTCCATTGTTAACACAGTCTGGAACAATGCCAACATCTTACAGAAAGTCAGGTTTGACATCTTGGATGTCATCCCTGATTGGCCACATAAAGAGACCTTTTCGCCGACAGGGAGTCATAAACCTGACTTTCAATATTTTCTTGTCAGTATCGATTTTCTAAACATATCCCGTATACCATTGATCTTGGTACGCAACAATAACATAATCGCTTAGTTTCACTAGACTGGTCTAGTCTGGTTGCTTAATAACTGTCTCACAGAACATGTCTCTTTCTTCCCCTTAACACTCATCATTGCTGTCACGAACTTTCCGTTTTTTGGCTTTCAGTTTGTTTTTAACTTCCATAGATTTTACTATTTCACTATGAACTATTTTAACTATTTTCTGGTCTCGGTGCTTTTTCCTCAATGCCCCCCCCCAATTTCCGCGCTTTCTTCCACATCGCCATTCTGTCTTCTGTTGACAAACTCTCATACCATTGTGTAATTCCATTTCTGTTCCTTTTCAGCAGCTGCACTAAAAAATGGTGATGCAAAGAGGCATTCGGCCTTCGTCGCTAGCTACTGTCCAAGTCGCCAAAATGGTGTTCACATCCATGCGCAAATTTGGTGGTCCGCAATGCTTTCTCATCCGCAGGGCTGCTGAATTGTCCCCATGGAAGAAAGTAAACTAACTGCTTCTCAATTGTTGTTTTCATTGACATAGCCATCGTCTGAATAACTTTCATAAGAAGGGTTTTGTTCGTTTCAGCAGATTTCCTTTGCTACTAGAATCTTTCTTCAACATTACAAGAAAACTACTCCACATGCCAAGACAAGTCATCAGTAGCTGCAAGCAGTTCTGGCCTTTCACAAATGTGTTCTAAGTACTCGTGCAACTTTTGGATGTGCGGACAAAGTTCCCAGTAGGCGATATCACCAGATGTAACAACGTTCTAATAAGGAACCGTTTTTTCATGTAAATCAAACCTAAAGCTATTAACATTGTTACTATTTCCTTAGAGTTCAAGTCAGCTTCAACAGCCTGGGGTTTGCGGTTTGCTTGCCCACCGTCTTCAGAACATGCAGGAGGTCGGTTCAATGGATGAGTACCTCAGCGGCAGTTTGAAACAGTCCATTAAACCGGTTGTCCTTGTAGTTGTCAATGGTAGATTTGATACCTGAAATAAGAAACATTTTATTTATATAGCTGATAAGCACACAACATAGTATTTGCCGTGATTTGTTTTAATATAAAATTTAATAAAACCAATTTGCAATATTCTCTACAAAACATGTTGAAATGAGAATTAATTGAATAATTTTTGAAACAATTTAATATTAATATTTCTATTTCACAAACCCTACATAAACGTAAATACCAATTCACGAAAGTTATAATAATAAGATAACTTTAACATTTAAAAAATGTACAGGTATAAATGAAGGGTCCATTTAAATACCTCTTCTAGAGCAGTATGCTTCCCATCTATCGCGCAGATCCTTATCTACACCGGTAGGCCCAAAGGTTTCCGCTGTAGTTCTGACCACACGCTGGATGATGGTACCAGCTTTTGACCAATACTTGAAGGCTGGTAGACTGTGACGGCCAAGCGGTCCGTTATCTTGAACAGTCTGCTTTTCCAGTGACTTCATGTCGGCACATATGTTATTATGGAAGCCCAGAAGAACATGTACCATACAATGAAATGTTTAACTGATTGGATCTGCAGCTCATTGTCACACTGTTTTATGATGTCATCTCTCCATTGACTCAGGAGTTTATCTTCAAGCTTTTCTTTGGAGGCTCGATCACTCATTGTAAATGCCAGTTTAGGGAGAGAATTTACAATGAAATTGTCAGATGTGACACCCTCACAATGTGCAACATGCAGGTCTGACATTTCAGCTATGTGATCTTTAGTTACATCCTGTATAGACTGAGCCGTTTCTCTAGCAGCTCTTGTAAAGCCCAAGCTGGCTATCTCACCAGTATCAAGGGTCACTGATGTGTCCAGAAGCTTTTGCTTTCTTCTGGTTGTCCCATCTCGGCTTAATCCCCAGTTAACGCAATTTCTAAGCCTTTCTGCAATATTTGTTTTTGCAATGTAGTGCCCCTCATCGACAATTGATAGCACAGTCGAACTTGTTGGCAAATTCTCCTTTGAAAATGCTTTGTTAAATAATGCTTTACTGACTACAGAAATAACTTGACTATTTTTTCTGTAGCAACTTCAAAACCAGAAAGTTGAATCACACAAAGTCGAATATTTTCACTGTATGACACATCTTTCAGTTTCGTTGTGTTTGCTTATTTGTCCGATAATTTGTCTTTCAATTCATCAATTTCAAAATATAGTTTATTTATCAAAATGTCACTTTCTTCGATTTTGTTTGTAAACGTAACAAGTTTTTGCGTCAAGTGTTCATTTTCATCAGTAAACCTGGAACAGGTCCATTTGTCCATTCTGTCTGAATTTGACGCAACGTTTTCAATTGTTGTCGCAACTTGCTGTTAGATTTTTGTGTCGACACTTTTTTAACCACTTCGGTGCCAAGTCTGATCGCCATACACTGGATGTCACACTGAAGTTTAGATACGCTTTTCCCAAGCTCTTCATTGTGTTGTCTCTGGACGGGAAATTTCTTTTTGGCGAACTCGAGGTCTCTCGTTTTCTTTCGCACCAGTTTCTGTTCATCCCGGAGAAGTTGCAAGTTTTTTCTGGGCTGTTTCGTCACGTTTGTTTATGTTTTTTAAAGAATACTGTCCAACACGTTTTTGTAATAAATCAAATTTAACACTTAGCTTGTCTGCAAGTTTTGTCAGTTTTTTCAGTTTCCGAGCTTGTTGAGTATAAATGTGTTTGTTACGTTCCATGTTTTTGTTGTGTGTGTGTCCGAGTCTGTTTAAGTTGCGACACAATGAGGCGTTACCATAACATATGTGTTACCAAATGTCTCATTTGTTCTTTCATGAACCTGTCCTGGCGTGGAGCATGTTTCTTTCATGTTTCTTTCTGTACCGCTGTCAATTTTTCATCATATTCATAATCTGTTTTCAGTGGGATGCTGGCATCAAACATGCTTTTCATAAGTTCACTCACATTTTTTATCCCTGGCACTTTTTTCTTACTAGCTATTTGTTTTCTTTTTCTAATGGACTGACTGCATTCTACTAGATATGGTTTACTGGTTAATTAAAGCAAATTTTCCATCAAAAACAATCAAAATGTCACAAAATTCACTAAATAGCTGATTGTTCTTCTTTGTATGCTGCACAAGTTCTAGAACAATGTCATTTGTAATTTGATCTATTTTCCCATATGATCTGTTGATTAATTTCTCAGTTGAAATCCCAGCAAGCTGGCAGTGGCGACCTGGGAATTCCATTTTGCCCTTTAAGATGAAATATCATCGTTTCTGGGAAATAATAACAAGTCAAGTCAAATAATATTCGAGTAATTTCAATCTCACGTCATGTTAGTATATTGAATTTTCTATCGATCTCACTTGGTTGTGTGAGCTCAGACAGTCATCAACTTTCTGTGTAATACTGCACATTGGTGCAAACATTACAGATAGTTTATCGTCAATATTAAGGCTTCCATATTCATGTTGTGATATTGAATGCTCCTCACCTTGAGTACTTTGACTGCCCGTTTTCTGTTTACTGAGTCGGCCATTCCTTTGTTTGCTAGTACGTTGAACTGGTTTTCTGTCACAAACACGTCATATTCACTGTTATTATACGAGTGTTTTTATTGCTCGAATAATCCATTGTTACACATCTTATTCAATGCTATTAAAATAGTATAAAATGTTTGTCTTGGTTGTGTATTTTTTTTTAATTTTATTTCTTTTCACGACAGGGGAAAACAATTGTCGACCATCTTGACCGGAATGTAAATGACTTAGCACCCAAATGTGAATGTCTTAGCGAACTTTACACATTTTAATATGTTGATGAAAGCTTTGTTTGACATGTTCACGAGTAATCACCAGCCATGTTAGGGAAAGACTAATACTATATATATAATTTATCACATCATCTATGAATTATTAACACGATTATGTCTTGTATATGTAAATTGATTTACATTATTTGTAAATTTATTAAAACATGTTAATTATCTTAAAACCGAAATCATGAAGCCATTAGTGATTCATATACCATCGATACACAACCAAATTTTGGATTTTTTATTATGCTGTTTCAAGACAAATCAACAATTGATATCTGTACTCATAACTTGTAAAGTTTAGCTAGTATTAATATGCATCATTATTATTATATTCGACAATCTAATGTTCCATTCTCAAGCAATACTTAATCGATGCATAGACCAAAGCTTCACAACATGTTTAACCGCGCAAAAGCATTATGTTTCCGGATATCAAACAGTGTATATCATGTGTCATTAACAAGAATTATTATAGAATCTATTAACAAAGGCATTTCATCGTCAGCACCTCAGTCAATAGGTGTTTCTACCAATGAATATCATATTCAATGGCCTTTTAGTCAATAATCGCATACTACAAACGTCATATTGCTTTTTGTTTCCCAATTAAATCTCTGCTATTTATTCTGGTACATACTTGATGGTATCATTTAGATAATTCGCCGCAAACGAGTTGGTCACAATTGCTGTTTCACATGGCTTTTGTCGAAGAACAATTGAGCTTAATCGATCTTTCCAGAAAGTAATTGATTGTTTCGTCACTTATTGGTCGTTGAAAATATGTGGAACATTTTGGATGTTAGCCAGGTATAAGTATTGTTTTTTATAATAAATACATAATTATATATTGGTCATAAGTTTGATAATAAGTTATAGTTGCCAATAAAACGACAACCTTTGCTAGTATTAGGGGAAGCTTTATCATTAACCTTTTTGTATTATATCATCACCGAATATGTCAAGTCATGAGACTGTCGGCTTCTCACTATGGTAACCGTTCTGTGCACTAGTCAAAAATATGAGGTTAGTATATGAAATAGGGAACTGGAAAGGTTACTATTTGTCATATGGCTGCAATATAATTTTGCAGTAACAAATGCAATGTCTTACTTTCAATACAATAATAATCTATTGCAAAATGTCAGGGAAATGCATAATCACCAATAAGTATGCGAATTCCATATGTTTTAATTAGAAAATATAAATCTGCAAATATCAGAAACCTTGCTTTCCTAGAATGACAACCTAGTGTTTGTTTTTACTTGTATCACTTTTTATCTACAATGGTAATATTGTACCTTAAATTAAGTAGAATAATTTGCAGTGGCGATACCACCCGCTGCGACAATTTGTGATGAGATCGTACGGATGGGATTTTAATAGAATTGCAAAGGAACTATATTGTGATGTGTGTGAGTAAGACATATTAAATATCTACGTATACTGTTCAAATATAATCTTCTGCACATCTTGTGCAAAAACACAACATGGAATCGGAGGACAGGAACACCACAGCAAATCTGATAGCAACTACCAACACTTCTCTCCTACCCGAAGAGCTTTATCTGGAAGACAACAGTATGCTAATTCTATGTTCATCTGTGATTATCGGTCTGGTTTCACTGATAACATGTATACTAGCAGTAACGGTCTTACACAGAACTCGAAAGGTGCCCAAATCTACAAAGTACCTTGTTACGGCTCTTCTCGTATTCGACGGTATCTTTGTGACATCTTCAACGGTCAGAAAATTCATATAGAAGCCACTTCTGAACAGAAGCATCACCACTTTCAACGTGTGCTCTCTTCAACTTGCTAATACGACTGTTGGCATGATGTCCATCGAAAGGTGTCTTTTATTTTACAAGCCAATGACTTACATGCGACTCTACTCTGAACGATTCATCACAAAGGTAACAGCAGGTGTCTGGAGTATAACATTGGGCATCTTCTTAACTGTCCGTTATGGAATTTGCTATTTGCGCTTTCAAACCATATATGTGTTAACGCAAGCACACGTATGTAACAGTACAGTTTCTATTAACTACGGTATACTAGTTACGGCTATACTTGCAACGTCTATGGTTAGCTACTGGATTATATTCGTCACTGTTCGGCAGAAAAACAGTCTTAAAGATGAGCGCGTTATGTCCATCAGATCAGTTGTCAATCTTATAAGAGGATACAAAAACACTGTACTAGTTCTTGTTTTCTGGGTTCTTATCCTTGTGACCTCTCTGGCATACTTTATTGTTATATTTTTAATTAATTATATGGCTCTAGGCCCCTACACAGTACGGCTCTCTCTGGACGCAATCTCGACGATAAACTGCATTTTGGATCCATTTATGTACGTTCTGTGGTTCAAAAAATGCGAACTAGAGCTACTAAAAATGTTCTCCTTTTTGGGTAAGTCAGTGAAGGAAAAGGCAAAATTACTACATTATGAAGTGTTTGACATAGTGCCATATGAAAATACCGCGTTGAACAGAAATATACCACGTGGTTTTGAAGAAACATGTGGGGTGGACTCGAACGATACTAGTGGCAATAGCAATCCTGCATTTATCGACGAGACAGCGCTCTGGAGCCATGACTAGAATCGTGAATAAAACGATGAAATCATACTAGTTGCAAGTTAATATTGTATATTTATGTGTGTTCATAAATGTTGTTCATTAACAAAAAAAAAACGAATGCTTCTAAATAAGAGTCACGTGTAAATTAATATACAGCAGTTAAATTTGGTTATCTTATTAAGTAACACATTTAACTGATACGATTGCCTTTTAATGTGTATAGTTCGACAACATTGACCTGACATATGTCACCTTAAACTGCTTACATTTTACGCGTGGATTGTTTCCTAGATTTGCATTAGTTTTGTTCGTGAATGTTTTTTATGAGTATTATAAGACCATAACAGTGAATTCATTGAAGTACGCTCCAATCGACGAATATTTCATAAAGAACGGCAACAAATGTATTCTTTATAAAGGTCCTGTTATATGTGCATGCATTGATTTCAGCATCGAGTTCAGATTGCCGAGCTATATCCACTGTACATGTTGTACTTCGTTGGTTAAGGTCTAATATAACGCAAATTGTAATAGGAAAAAATCTCCATTTGTTTTTAAATTTGCTGATTTAAAAACTGAAATTAATATTGTAGAATATCTAGGTGATCAGTTGATACATGAACGTTTATATTCAATATCTTGAACTAATTTACTTGTTATTATCACTGTCAAAGATTGTGATTTGCAATATGATATACATTGTTAGAACGCTTGTTACGATCACAGAAGGTAAGACGTTCGATTTTCTTAGCTTATGTTTAAAGGAATATTATACCATCTTTTGGGATTTAAATAGTGTTGAATTGGAACTTTATAAGCACAAACATTATTCCTGTGCTTAGAATATACGAAAGTGATTGTAGTTTGTCGAGCTGAAGCGAACACTCATATTCATCATATCCTAATGTTTAACGTTTTTGCATGTACATATATATATATATAAAAGTAGTAATGAATGTTTAAACACATGTTATGTGTATTGTGATATTATGTGAGTTTGTACATATTTGTTGTGAATGCAAAACAAAGTTACAATAATATGGTAAAATAATTAAAATATACGTCGTTTAAATGCTTTGTTGTTATATGTCCTATATGTATTATAATTGTAAATGGTTTTAATTTATTTTATTATATTAATCAAATGAAATTTATTTATAAATATAAACATGTTTTGTTTCAATCAGAGACAACAGTTTGTCATTTAAGGATAAGCTATTTGTCCCGATGTGTCTGGATTGTACATGCACGGACTAGTCGTTATTGATTTGTAATCATTTATTATTTATCATTTATTACATGTAATTTTCCTTACGATCTACAAATTACATTATTGATATTGTTTGTCTGTTTTAGTATCCGAATGTGCATATGTCATGTAGAAGATGAATTAAAGTCAGACCCATTCACTATTGTCATTGTCCTTGACTTATATAATTTAATAAGTAAACTCAAGGTCCAAAGACGTATCGTAACAAGGCGATAGATTGCAAGATGAATAAATAGTTTGCTGCAATGCTATCATCACAAACAGACCACCATTTAAAGCATTGGCTCCGATTCTCATAAATTCGTAAGCCTTTATAACCGAAATAAACGTCAGTTCACGTTTAATCATATTAAACGTATTAACAGCTTTTATTTAACATTATATATTGACTAATTAACAGTAGTGCTTTATTGTCAACACCATCCACACAAAAATAATATTCTGCAGTAGCTATCAACATAACTTTTCTTAACGTCCATACAGTTTAAATGATTTAACTAACTTTTATTAGTCTTTTTTAAATCAGGTACTACTTTACAATAAATAACTTGCGATGAACAATGCACCAATATGTTCGACCCTATTTACGTAAACTAGAAATGCTTAATGGAGAAGTCAAAACGTGCACATGTTGTTTAGCTCTGTAGGGTTAATAGTGTTTGTAGGTATTGCGTATTAATTAATTATATTGTCAAACATATGCGTTTTATGTTTGCCATCGGGTTATCGCGATACCCAATGAAGTTTTGATTAGTTCTTGACCCTAGAAGAGAACAATGTCTATAATCTAATTATGATCATCGATATATTTACCTGGTTCTGGTTTCTAAAAACGTTAACGGCAAGTTAAGCTTACATCCGTTAAGTTTAAGATTAAGTTATGTGTTATGACTTTATTGTGACTTTAATATATGAATTACTTTTAAATACCTCGGTATGCTCGAATAATTTGCATATGTTTGATAGTAACTTTTATATCTAATTTTATTTGGTTCTTAACTCAACATTCTGTAAGCTTCACTGCAGTAATTTGTATAAACAAAGGTATACTGTATAACTTGGTTTAGTTTTAACTCCGGTATATTTGAAGCAACCCGGTTTAGTTACCCCCTATGTACGTCGATTGTTTAAAAATGCTTTACCTCAAACCAATCAAAGTGCAATTCAGCGCAGGTTAAAGTAACCACAAACATTACCATAATGTATGTGTATATGCCCTACACGTGGCGCGATATGTCAGAAGATTCATCTGTTTATACTAAGCGCCCATAAATTAGAACTATAGACTGGTAGATATAATAACATACCCAGAGATGAACGCACATGTTAACTTTGTAATGTAAACACGGTTGAATCCGAATATCACTTCTTTCTAACTAGCCCAATATATAAAGATCGACGAACTAAATATTGTTTCCGATCAAACTGGCCAACTCTTTCGAAATTTAAAAACATACTATATTGTCAAAATACTCAAGTCATTAACAATGTTGCAAAGTTCCTAACTGATGCCATGAAACTCCGTAGGGATAAATTAGAAATATCTACTGCTTCTCAATAAATAATGTATGTTTACTATTAGTTGTTTTCAATACATACACGTTTGTACATGATGTTTGAACATGTTTCATTGTTGTTAATGTTTATTAACTAGATTTTATATGTATTGTACTGATGCACTTTGACTATATTTTTTGTACTTGTATGTAAATGGTCAAATTCATTTTGCCGATGTTTCTATAAAAAAAAAACTTGAAACAACTGGTTAACAAATATGGCTGAGAGCGATTGCAGCGATAGTACTGTCAATACGTATTCGAAGCAGTTTTCTTTAAATGAGAATGAAGGCCTCTAAGAGTGAATAGAGGCTAAGTGCGAGTGGTTCAACGCTTAACATGCTAGCGGTGGAGAAACCTTGAACACCAAGGTCATTCATAATAAAGTTTTGGCCGCAATCAAGGACCGAGATAAATTCGGTAGGACATGGGCCGCGTGAGGTGGATAAAATAAAACAGAGGTGGACAAATATGGTTCAAAATGTCACTACAGATCCGAGTAGCGCGGTTCCTCTATATGAAGTTTAACGTCACCATTTCTAATTCAATCAACCTACTTATAATATTAAAGATAAAATGTTAAATAAATGTTTCGCATAAATTTGTATTGTTAACAAATGTCATTAAATTAATTTTCTAACAAATATTTAATATTTGAAATAGTTGGAAATATTATAATAAGGGGGGGGGAATGGGCCTTATCTGTGGCTCAAACTCGAGACCTATCGAAGCAATAGATGCGCTCTACCACTTTAATGCTTGTATATTTATGATTATTTGAAGATGAATCGATACTATATTTTCCTTGGTCGGGAGTGTTAGTTTGCTTGCTTGTTTAGATGTAATTCATACACTTTTTTGAAATCTAGTATATATATAAATTAATTAAGATTTTTCCACACTTTGAGCACGTCCTTTAAAATATCTTAACCGTGAAATAGTACACCCCACTTCATTTAAACACCTCAAAATACATGCGAAAAAGTTGTTAATGATTACACAATTGTAAATAACTATGAAAAATAATACGAAAAAAAAACGCTTTTATATTTGTTAATAAAATGATGAAATTTATTTTCATGGATCCAATTGAAAAAATACAGTTGTCCTTAAATGCGGAGGTCGTGTGTATATATTTTTTAGACTAATTGATAAGAAACTGTATACAACAAGTCCAATAACCTCATGTTGTACTTAAATAATGAAATTAATATTTTTTTGGAAATTGAATCAAGATTATTTAACCGTGTAAAAATAATAAACCTATATATGTAAATAAGTAAAGTGAAATGAACAGGTAGTCATTACAAATCGTTACACTAATTTTGAAATTATCCACGTAATGTATGAAACTATACATAACTTCAGAAAGTATTGATTTAAAAAATATAAATGAACATACTATGAAATATAAAAAAGTAGAAAATATAACAATCACACACAATGTAAAAGGGCTATTCTTTAAAACTTGTTAATTGATATGAATACACCAAAGGTGAAAAAAGGTTTTAAGTGTTTTCCAAAAGGAGAAAATCAGAATGACCCAGACAGATGGTGGTAAACCTCTGCCAGAAATGTTCTAAACCAGCCAAGGGATATTTGACATGATGTCAGTCCAGGCCCCTCTAAGCGGAATATTGGGGACTTCATATTGCGAGAGTCAAATTGCTGGTAAAACTGAGCGTTTTCAAATTTGTATTGTTGTCAAACTGACATTTTATGGTTCGGTTTCTGTATATTCACTTTTTTTTTATCGAAATACAAGTATTAATGTTCGTAACAATGTCATTGTCGAAATATATTTAAAATACCACTGAATCAGAGTTTTTATCGAAATTGTATCGTTTACCATAGTGTTTGCTTCTTAATTATATGTCATTTTATTTCTTTCCATGTTATGACATTCAAAATCGTTTTTTAGCTTCCTTTATACTATTATGAAATCACGTGTTTCGCCAATATATATGTATCAGTCGCAGTTATGCATATAATGTATGACATGTGTGCTATTTTGAAAAGTTACATGTACACTCTTTCGACACAAACATTAGCATTTATACGATGCACAAAATGAGTAAATGTCATTGCTGCTCCAAATGAAGTTGCTGTAACAGACAATATTTTGCTCTTCACTTAGTGGCAAGTTGTGTATTTCTTCCCATCAATCCGATTTGAATTACATTTCATTTTTCCTTATTCGTACCTCACATCCGGAATACACTGCTTACTGTAGATTGCTTTTTTCGTTGTTATAATTCCATTATCTACAAATACTCTAAATCTTGATCATATTAATTTCACCCTCATTAAAACGTGCTTGTTTTATCCCTGAATATCTGTTTTGATAAATTTTCAAAGTCCATTAGCGCAAATGAATGGAAGTATACATATGTTCATAAAATTGAAGAGAATCAATATTGGCATTGGAATACCTCATTACATTACGTGGATAATTTCAAAATTAGTGTAACGATTTGTAATGACTACCTGTTCATTTCACTTTACTTATTTACATATCTAGGTTTATTATACATTACATATAATACGAAGTTTTCAAAGGGATGTCGTTGTCTGTTTTATATATGCAAACATGAAGTCAGCGTTTTAAAAATGCGCCTACTCAATTTGTAATGGACTTCACTTTTGAAAAAAAAAATGATAAAAAAAGGAACTGCGAAATTAATTTAATTATTTAAAACACATTCAAAACCACCCTTATGTGCCTATATGTCTGTTCATTCGTACAATAGTTAATGCAAACAATATTTATGATTATAATACAAATGTATTCTTCTATCTCTTATTCCTACAACCCTAATGGTGTTCACAAGCGTGATTGTTCGTTGGGCCAATAAGGTGAAATACTAAGCCGTTTTGAAATTTCTAAAAACAATTAATACATTAAAAACATAGTTGTTTTATTCATACGAAATGCATGCAATATTCTTAAGGTTACTAAGAGAAGATTTCTTAAGCTTACTTAGAGAAAAGTAATAAAGCTTCCTTACATAATATTCAATAAGCTTACTAAAAGAAGATTTGTTGAGTTAAGCTCATTTAGAAGAGATTAATTAAATTTACTTGGAGGAGATTAATAAGCATTACTTAGAGGAGATTAATAATACGGTTACTTCATTCCGGTTTTCATGAGCATATCGCATGTTTAGTAACAAATAAACTATTTTCGTAACCTAATAATCAGATAAATATAACTTTTGTTGGCATTACCATCAATATAAACAAATTAAGATTATTTTGTATTATTATAATGTTGTTTTTTTACGATGACGTTATAGTGTGTTTTCGTTCGCATGCAATTTTAGAGTTCATCTTTCGCGTATTTCAAAATGTCGACATAACAATTTATATCATGACTTTGATAACTAGTATATGGTTGGATTAAAATTAGAACTTTTAATTTCTTTACGTACTCTGCCCGTAAAATATCAGGTGCAACTCGACATATACAAAGCAACAACCGGCTCATTTTAACAATGAGTCTGATCGTTGACATCGTCTTATTTGAAAGTTGTCTTTGTAACTTTATTAGAAATTATAATAAGTCAGAATCCAATAAATTTACTCATAGAAAAGCAATATTTGTGGTCACGTGCGATATTGTTCTCTCACATTGCTTTATAATCACAGGACAAGCTAAAGAAAAAATGAATACGATATTAAAAAAACATATACTGTTCATATGATTTATTGACTCTTCCATGTCAAGTCTTCGTTTGCTGTACATTTTGATTGAAAAAAAAAACGCGTCTGGTCATATAATCTGCAAAGACAACCATTATTTATGCAGTAAGATTATGCGTTTAAGAAATAGTATATTTCCTCTAACCCGACTGACCCTGATTTTGTAAGCCGACCATAAAATTCACTGTTACTTTATACATCGGCTTTGGGAATATGATATTATTTGGACCTTCTAGATTTAACTAATTGTGATGAATGAATAATAGAAACGTTCTACCTTTGCAAATTGAGAATTATTGTTAACTTAAATACAATTCAATATGTACACATCACATCATCTTGTTTGCACTGACAAAGTTATTCACTTGGTATACATATTGATGTATTTATGTCTTATTGAAAACGATAAAACCTCCAATACTATGGTCACAATTTGTTTTATTTGATAATATCTATTTTTTTGTTTCATTACATAATATCATGAGGCAAGTAAAGGGAAAGGTTGCAAGACAGACAGGGTCGCTGTACCGGAGATGTCAAGGCATTTATGACCGTTTTGAGAAGAAGTTTTAATAACTGACTGTAAACCGACAAACTGTTAATAGACAAGTATATTAAATGGCAGTGGTATAATAACAAAAAAATGGATCAGTGTGCAAATATAACTATGCCCGTTTATCCTACTTTCAGATGTAACAAGGCGACCAATGCGTGACTAATAAAACTTATCATTACAGCTATGTTCAGTTATATTCAAAAGATGGTGATGAGTGTAACAAGTTAACCACAAAGATGATTCAAGAATCGTCATGCTACTGTCATTTTACTACGGTAACCTTAATCGATAAACGGTTCCTGAATTTAAAATTATGTTGTAAGTTTTATTGTAGAAATATATAAGATAAGGTGGACAATGACATGAAATGTATGCATTAAATTATAGGATCAGTTTGTTTTACAAATATATAGTTTAAATGCATTATTATATCAGAATTTTCTAAAAGATTGAAAGTGTAATGATTCCTTACAACGTGTATTATTGTTTGCAAGGTTTAATTAAAAACAAAAGATTTATTATCACATGTTTGTAACATATTTTATTGTGTATTGACATTTTTGTCAAAGATTACAGTTCAACGGTTCAAAATTTCATATATATTGAACCAGTTTTTAGATAGATATTGTCATGTCATTAAATAAGTTAAACTTTGATAAATGTGAGTTTTCCCATCTCATCCAAATCTTCTCCAAATTTATTAAACTAAAAAAACACAGGAACTTATTTATTTAGCTAGACAATTTGTATCTGTATTATGCATTCCACAGATTTAATATTGCTTTTGTTGTCTATCGGTAATACACAAAATATGTGTATACACACAACTAAAAAGTATCGTTACGCTATGTATATATCAGCTATTGGACCAAAAGTCTACGTCATTTTGTTATGATAGTCATAATACGTAGTGATGACCTATAATTTCGTTCTCAAATCAAAAGACACGCATATTAAAAATAAGCGGACGCTCAGCAGCAAATGTATTCATCGATTAAGAAATTTTGCATTATATATCATTTTCATGTGGATTTTTATAAGTTTTGGGACAATGTGTACGCAGCTGCTTATTCTGCGTACACGTCTGTACATATATCGTGATTAAACTGCAACGGCGTCCTTTTACCGTTCGTTGTCATGTGTACAACCAGAGGTTGTTGTGCCAGAGTTACATATCGAAGGTCTTTTACGCCTATCACCGATACTATGCTTGTACGCGGGTATACCGATGTTTAAATAATTGTTTTTCTGGCATATTCTGGAACTTGTTTGTATATGAAGATTTATTTCAAAAAAAGAGGGACTCACATAAAAAATATGTTGCATCATGTTATTATTATGTGTTCTGCTGTTACTATGATTTAAAAAAAAATAGCAATACAGAAAATAATTCTATTTCCACGGTCATCACGTGCAACATCAGAGCACTTACTATAACTTGAAATGGCATTAATACAAGTACTTTAAAATCGTCTAGGAACACAGATTTTACAAGTTCGTTTCTAATCCATGACATGTACAATATAAACAGATAAAATACAAAGACAAACATGTATGGCCAATATGTACAGATTTGCAATAGACATTTTTTTTTTAAATATATAACAAATTAAGAGAATAAACTATTCTTATCACAGTTGATTTCTATGTTACATATAATAACAAAAATATAACCAGATTGCCATTGCCAACCTTTGAATAAAACAGATACCATAAAATAATATACATTACTAAAATACTGAATATTATAAACCGAGGCATTAAGGTGCATATAAAAAAAATGAAAAAAATAAAGGAGAAACACCAGCTAGAATTAGATCCTAAGTGGACCGGTTGGCAATAACCTCTGTATTAAAGTTAAAATATATGTTCAGATAAGAAACATTACATTATTGATAGTGATAAAATATATTTCTTTTGAGACAAGAAGCAGTTAATACAATTTATGATGCACATACACATTCACATCAAAATAGTTCGCAAGTTATTTGCTATTGATAAGATTGATATGTATGCGAGTTCAAGGTCATGGGAACAAGACACAGACTAGTGTAAAGCGTGGCGTTATGCGACTCGTCATGCTTTAGTTTAGTTGTACATATTTAAATATTGTTTAATAATATATTGTTGTGTCAATTTTTCTGTCATCCCTGTACAACAACAAAGGATTTGTAAATTGTATATAGAAACTATTGGTTAATATTTGTATTGTTTCTTTAGAACGATGTTGTTGTTGTGTTATGTTATGTTGGTTTAAATAATTGAATAGAGCATCCATCTTTCTATAACGACTTTGTAAAACTATTCATTTGATACAATCTTTATTATCGACATGATCTGAAGAATTGTGTTTATACTTAGTAATATATGCTTTTCTGCATTGCGTTTTTAATTTGGTTAACAAGTAGCATTAATTTTTTGAGATTAAAAACTACGTCGTTGGATGTATTTCTAGTTCAGTAGATAACGCCACAATTAAGTTTTTGCTTACATGAAGATTACTATTGCTTTTATACATCACAATAACATCACACGGTTGCATACATTTACTCTGTTAACTGTAAAATATTGGACAAACAACTGACAGGTTTGGGTATAAGTCAGTCTTATGGTTTAAACCTTGGGACGCACTATTTCGCTGATTTTAAGATTAAATATCTGATGACCCATTCTTATTACTTTGCGTTTTATTTGTTGTCCGCTAGCTCAAATGTGCACACACATACATGTAACTAATGTGGTATTTTGGCTCGACTGCTAAATAGGTTAAACATTTGTTAATTCCTAGTAAAGGTTCGAACCTCACATTAGGAACTTTGTGTGATACATCAGCATTTGTCTGGTACCTATGCGTCTATTCACTGCATTGTACAACACACTAATCTTCATTTTGCGAATATTTGTTTTTAAAAATGATTTTTATCATTTCACAATGGCGTGAATTTTCTACCGATTTGCACTGAAAATTAATCTTCTGACGCAATAACATGTTTATAATTAAAGATAAATAAAGAAAAACGAACAATGAGTACCGATAAGAAGGACAGAGAAAGTCATTTTATGTCTGATGTACAATGTTAACATACTGAATGCAGATGCATCTCTGAAACCACAAGGTCAAGCAATGCTTTACTTGGTATATACTATTATCATATTGACCATCTACTTAGTGTTATTTTATCATAAAATATGATCACAATTGCCTCCCAATTGTGGTCAAAGAGTTTGTAAAGACGTTTACATTAAAATAACATTTTCAATGAAACCAACAAGCCCACGGTTTAATATTGTATTGTAACATTTTAGTTTTTGCCCCTATGAAATTATAAAATTATTTTTTAACGTTTACAACCTGCTTCATATTGCGACATATGGTATTGAGGGATGTTGTGTGTGGGGTGGGGAGGGATTGCAGTCGAAATTCCTATGACTAGCTTTATAAGTTATAAACATTCACTAACTAAGACATTTGACTGTGAATAGCCTTCGAGCAACATGTATTGCTTCCTTTTGTACTGATAATAGTCTTGCTAAGTTAATTCAAGCGTCTCACATGTCTTTCGAATTACCATGCGAGGTCACCGACCAAGATATATTACTTTGACCTGGAATTTAGCGTAGTAATACTTCTGATTTTGTCAATAAATTTATTATATGTTGGTAATGTATAGAGGGTCAATTCATCGAGGTAATTTTTCTGTTAATGGACAAGGAAGGCATGTTATGTAAGATCATTGCTTCCATAACAAGTTTAGAAACAGTAAAATGCCCTTCCAAATATTAGATTTCTAAATATGTAAAGATACAACTTTATAAAACGTTGGTTATCTTATTCCGCTGATCCGAAACACATCATTGAGATACCTCTATCTTTATGACATGTGAACAAATAGTAAGATAAGAAAAACACAGAATTCGACAATATTTATTGAACATGTCTGCCAAACGCAATCAACGCTTTTATTATGGAAATAATTTCCTCTTAATACAATCTGGNAGGCTCGTGGTTCAGATTTTCTAAGCCTCGCAAAATAAACCTCTCTTTATTCCGCACCGACCTAGTATTCTCTATTTATTATCAATATAAATGTGACGCATATAGGATTGATCAGAATATAAACAAACATATTTCAATATGAAATAAAGATGGATTTTTTATACTTCTTTATTAATTTCGGATCTACGTAATGTTATGCGAATATTGTGTGTGAAACACAACTTAATAGTGTTTTAACTGTTTCCTCTACAGATACTCATTTTACTTCACACATCTGATTTCTTGTCAGTGTGTGAGGTTGCATACCTCTGACTTTCAATTTAGCAAAATGATCTCCCATGTTGTACTCTAATTTTAAGTTAACATTTACACGCTATATAGCTGTTGTACTACATTTAATAAAATAAAATTACACATATGTTTAAAGCATAATTTGAACCTCATCGTGCTACGAAGTTACATTCAACATTTACTGATTTTTTTATATGAGTGGTGTTTGATAGATTTTTATAATTGTTCGGTCAAATATACAATCGCTATGACCCTTTGTAAACTGAGAATGTATGTAACATAATTATGATTTTATTATCAATATGTTGCATCTCTGAAACCAAAAGGTCAAGCAATGCTTTACTTGGTTTATACTATTATCATATTGACCATCTACCTAGTTTTATTTTATCATAAAATGTGATCATAACTTGCCTCCCAATTGTGGTCAAAGAGTTTGTATAGACTTTTATATTAAAATAACATTTTCAATGAAACCAACAAGCCCACGGTTTATTATTGTATTGTAACATTTTAGTCTTGGCCCCTATGAAATTATAAAATTATTTTTTAACGTTTACAACCTGCTGCATATTGCGACATATGGTATTGAGGGATGTTGTGTGTGGGGTTGGGAGGGATTGCAGTCGAAATTCCTATGACTAGCTTTAAACGTTATCAACATTCACTAACTAAGACATTTGACTGTGAATAGACTTCGAGCAACATATACTGCTTCCTTTTGTACTGATAATAGTCTAGCTAAGTTAATTGAAGCGTCTCACATGTCTTTCGAATTACCATGCGAGGTCACCGACCAAGATACATTACTTTGACCTGGAATTTAGCGTAGTAATACTTCTGATTTTGTCAGTAAATTTATTATATGTTGTTAATGTATAGAGGGTCAATTCATGGAGGTCATTTTTCTGTTAATGGACTAGGAAGGCATGTTATGTAAGGTCATTGCCTCCATAACAAGTTTAGAAACAGTAAAATGCCCTTCCAAATATTGGATATCTAAATATTTATAGATACAACTTTATTAAACGTTGGTTATTTTTTTTCGCTGATTTGAAACTAATCATTGAGATACCTCTATCTTTATGACATGTGAACAAATAGTAAGAAGTCTGCGTTGTTGTGATAGTTGTATCATTGATCCATTTTAGTCCTTTATGTCCCCAAAAACTCATCAGTTTTTCGAGGGAATTCGGAAACCGAACATAAGAGGGAACGAGCAAGTGAGCACATTTAGATAAACATATTCCTTTTTTTTTAATATAATCAGATGAGCAGTGGAGGCACGACATTCACAGAAAAACCCAGAATTCGACAATATTTATTGAACATGTCTGCCAAACGCAATAAACGCTTTTATTATGGAAATAATTTCCTCTTAATACAATCTGGCCCAGTTGTTATACTTTACTTGTGTATGAATTATAAGAGGATAATACAGTTAAGCAAGGGAATCTTTCATCCAGTCGGCGTTACTAAATATAGACCTATTCAATCAACTCAAATTCGTTTTAGGATCAGTCTTATGTTTTACTTTGGCATTTGTGTACACTTCATGCTTTTTTATATGTTCTATACAATCAATCCAATATTATAAACCGATCCCTTTTGGGCGATATTTGTGTCGTGTTCTGAGAAAACTGGGCATAATGCTTGTGCGTAAATTGTCATCCCAGATTAGCCTGTGCAGTCCGCACAGGCTAATCAGGGACGATAATTTCCGCTTTTATGCAATTTTTCGTTTAAATGATGTCTCTTCTTAGCAAAAATCCAGTTTAGGCGGAAAGTGTCGTCCCTGATTAGCCTGTGCGGACTGCACAGGCTAATCTGGGATGACACTTTACGCACAAGCATTTTGTCCAGTTTTCTCAGAACACGACCCATTTCATAGTCATCAGCAGTAGCAGCCGAGCGAATAACATCTGCGAAACTATTTATAACATGATTTGTCTGAAATCTAAAGGGGAAATGACATACCATGTAATAAAGGACCATAAAGCTTAATACTACAACTTTGGAACAGACCATTTTTAACGAACACTAACAGTGTACCTGCTAGATGTATGACCTTTTTCAATTGGTAACTTGCCTATAAGAAAGGAAACCACTTTCGTCGCAAAAGGTTTATTTGACTTTTCAGATATTTGTAATTATATAATTGCAGGTTGGTATCTCCGTAAATCAATGATAGTTACATCGTACGTTAACACAGGCAAGCTGAATAAAGTAAATAGTATTAATTTAAACATGAATAAATGCCAAATTATTGATTTAATATTGTGTGCTTTCTTACATGTATAGCAAAATATTATTATGTTTATATATTGACATCGTGTTGTCTTATTCCATATCGTATGTTTAAAAAAAAACGATGACTTTGATGTTACGTATACAAATCACTACGACTTTAACGTAGTGAATCTAAACATTAAAACTTACTTCCGTCTTAAATGAAGATATGTGCACATCGAAGACGTTTTTTGTTTGAAAACATATCATTTATATATTTTCTTAGAAATTTTAAATGAAGCCATTCATCCTTCTTGACGGGTTTTGATGTCTCGATTTGCCATTAATTGAATACCGGCGTTTATTAGAGAGAATTTGTCTCCTGATAATGTCAGTTGAGTGTAATTATTTATATAAAAGTACATTTGATGTGAATATGATATTTGGCCTTGAAACTGGACACGACATAAGATGCATTTAAATCTTATGTAAACGTGTGAGTGTTATATCGTATTTTACAACAGACACGAACACATCGTTTTGGGCTATTTTACTAGCATAGTTCCGTATTACGTAAGTTGACAATTATGCAGCGAATATATGTCACCTGCAGGCATACCAGTGTCTGTTGTATGTGTTAGTGATTGAAACGAAAGATAGACGAGTAATTCCAAATACAATATATTGCATTTGTCTGTACTCAATATCCAACTTATTTCCAAACAGATCCCCACTCAAAACCCATTGATTGATTTATGTTTAATGAACATATATATGACCTAAAACATTCACCCGTAAGTTTTGTTCGTATGCTGACTTGCAAACAATGCAGTAAAGGATTCGATTTAATTGAGGGAGATAGAATACTGGCAAAATTTATCACGAAATTATATGACACATTATGTAAGTAAGACCGAACACTCATTTTGAGGGGGGTTGGGGGCTGGGGCGGGGTATAACGATTACACAAACACGAATTATATTACACACCCACGGGTACTTAAAAAGAAATTATTGTATTAATCAGTTTTATATATTGTCAAAGATTATGCAAACTATGACAGGAGCTTACCCGACGCGTTGTCACACAGCCGTTAGCATTATATCTGCTGAAAAGATCTGAAGCCACTCGCCTGCTAAATGAGTAGACTTTGAAACAATCATAACAGAAACATATATTGGAAATAGTTTCGCTATACAATACATTTGTTTAAGTGTTTAACATGTCTGATTGAAACAAAAGTTTTAATTATGCATAAACCCGGTAGTAATTATTTTAATAAATCGATTATCTAAGAAAGCATTGTTTTGAAAACAAAATTAATTTAATAATTGGTATACAATTGTTCTGACTTCGGACATATTAACTAAAGATTTATAGTTGTTCGTTTTATTAATCAATCAAATATGTTTAAACATATACACACATGTATTGTTTAATGTCATTTTGGTATATATCCTCAGGTTAATTATTTATTGTTGGAAAATTTTGAATTGTAATTTAACGTTCACGATTAATTTTTAATAATCAATTATCAATGTACAAAATTGTATCAACTATAGCTACATGTGACCAATGATAACATTGTGTTTACTACACTGCCTCTCTTGGGTTTAAAAGGGTTTTTGAAGGAGGCTTTGATGACTAAATGTACAATTTTGAAACGATCATCATCAATATATGATCGAGTGGATCTACTCAGTCCAGATATTATGAGAACACAATTTGAGTAGGATGAAGTAATTCCGGAGGATATGATCAGACAATGGTGCAAACGTCGAGAAGATATAGCTCGACTTGTCCTGACGTCTTAACGGCGGACGTTACGTTCCCCATTATCACCGACAACATCACAAAGGCATTCGGGGTATACGCCCGGCGATGATTGATCGTTTCTGGTCGAGATCGAAGCACCAATGCTGAATGGGACGTTTTGGTAAATTGACTCAATTAAAATTAAAAAAAAATGTTTCAGACTTGCAAATGTTCGTTGCCGTTATGTTTCTTGGAAGGAAATAGTTATACTAAACATTTACCATGATCTTAATATCCATTATATGCATCTTTTAACGATTGTCAAATATGAAAATTATAAATCTTTACAAAGGCGAAGCGATTGAATAGTTTGGAGAGTTCTATTGTTATCGTTATGTCTCCCAAGGGAATTAGATGCTCATCATGTTTCAAAAACAGTTTAGGCCTTTAAATAAGCCATCTTTGATAAAATGTCTACTTCACGCTGCTCTAAAAGGAGCGCGACATTGTCAACGTATTACTTCTATTCTATAGTGATGCGATGCTTCCTTATGTAGCGATAAGTCGTATTGAATTGGATTTTATCAAACACGGTTCAGTCATTGTTTTATGCAATCGTATTAAAGAGATACGAACATCAATTTAAGTGTTCTAGTAACGGTACTGCTCCGCAGATTCCAGACCAGCAGGTATGTTGTCAAGAGGGCTTATGCATCAGAAAAACCTTGCGAACATGATGGTGTGGAAGGGACCGGGCTGGTTAAAAGACGCATTCGCATTTACTGATTAACACCACACAATAACAGATACAGTAACAATGAAAGTTTTTAGAAAAACAAACTGCCGTATGAACACGCCAATCTCTTCTTAATATAATACTTTCAACAGAATAAACTTAATCTAGGCCACCTATCTCTTTTTTCCCCACAACATAATACTCTGAAACCATATTTCTTTCATAACATTTGTTAGAGCAAAAATTATTGAATCTTTATATTTGTCCGTATGACTGTAAAATGTATGTTTTTAGAAATAAAATGTTATGAAAAAAGAAATACCAAAAATATTACAATAAAAAAATGAAAGTAAATAAAGTGACAATTAATCAACAGTTATTGCGAGCACACAAGATACATTCGAAGTAACAGGTAGTCTGCAAAGGGCAAACATGTGGAAGTTTAGTTCGTATCGGACGCTTGTTCGTGTGACAGTCTACACACTGTGCAAGGATAACTCTATAAACCCAATGATTTTAAGAGGATCGATTTATTCTAGCGACTATTTTATTGATTAAAACGTATCGGATGCTTCTTCGTGTGGCAATCTACTTATTGTGTGTGAATAAGTGTAGAAACGTACTGACGTTAAGAGGAGCGTATAATTCCAAAAACATCAATGCAGCGACCATTTTATTGATTAAACACGTGCAGAATTCTCAGTATCCTAAAACAATTAAAATCGCGTCGCTAGTTATTGGTAACATATAACTAGCATCATGTGCTTTAATATTAACCCATTTATGCCTAGCGTCTAGAAAAAAGGCCTTGGCAAACAGCGTAGACCCAGATGAGACGCCGCATGATGCGGCGTCGAATCAGGGTCTGCGCTGTTTGCTTAAAGAAATTTCTGTAAAAAATATTTTTCAATATAGAAATAAATATACTAGACATCCCTTATTTTGGAAATAAATTGATCCAATTTAGAAGGATGGAAGAGTCCACTAGGCATAAATGGGTTAAACAGTAGTTTTACAAAGAAGGGGTTTCAATACCCAAGCTTGTCCAACAGCCTTATTTGTGTCTGGATGAAGAGTCACTATTTTTTCCCCCGTTATTTTCCTCGTGAATAGGTGTGTGTGGGTCGAGGGCCACACCGTACAGAGTTTACGAATAATATATGCATATTACAAAGCAAATTTATACATTTAAACAATATCAGCTTTTACATCACAATACAAACAATATTTGTCAAACAGATATTTGACAATAACATGATTTCTCTTATCACAACTTCTGAAAAAGAGGTAATAATAGTTCCCATTCATTACTTCGACGCAAATCATTAACATAGTTAATGTCCTTTAGTGCAATGCAATGACGTGTACGAGTGTGCTGCTTTAAGAGTGAGTGACTATTTCGACGAAGAAAACACGAGAACATGGCCCTTTATACGTCAAAACCAAGCACCCCCTACTGACACGTTTTTACAACGTCTCAGTAAACATACTTCTGCCATTGTCACCGTATGGGTTTTTACTATTTATTGGCGGTGGGTTCCAACCAATTCCCAATACGTGAAAACCAGGGTGGTTACAGAAACAACCCTGTAAAGAACCAAATATATGTTAAATATATATTTATTAGCGTTCTCCTTCAAATTGCTGAATAATCATCAATATTACGAATAACATGGATAACAAATACAAAAAATGGTTTACCAACAGATATGGTGAGCTAAAGAACAACATTATATTATTAGAATATAAGTACTTTATTATATGAAATAAACATTACATTATTATATGAAATAAACAATACATAATTATATGAAATAAAACACACACATAGATTAACATCATACAATACAAAATACGAAACCGTTACTTGTGAAAAGTCATCGTAGATACAAAGATATAGATATAAAATATGTAATAGTTACCTGTAAAGAACCAAATATATGTTAAATATATATTTATTAGCGTTCTCATTCAAATTGCTGATCACATAATGATCTTAAATGCGCCACTTTGTCACCTCCGTGTCGCAACGACCAGTTTCATTGGTTAAAACATTTAAATATCAGCTATTTGATTGGTAACTATAAAATCAACTCACAACTGGTGAGACTACTTCCGCCAACGGACGCATTTACAGAAGTAAGTACTCGGGAGGTCCCTAGTGACGATGGAAGTCCAGCAAACAATTATGGCTGAAGTTGAATGAACCATCAATTAAAGCTTTTTTGTACTTTCAAAAGCTTATTAAAAATGACACCTGGGTCTCCTTTAGTGTTGTATTGCCTTTACAAGCATCTAAAAAAACTTTTGTCATATTGTTGGAAATATCTTAGCTGTCCTTAACATTTTTATTAGTTCTTTCCGATTATGTTTTGTCCGCATCTCATACATTATAATTATTGCTAGAAACGCGCAAATCTGTTTGTGAATACAGATATGCAGGTTTGAAGTTTGTAGATCACTGTCTGGACGACCCGCTCACGTTTTCACATTTGCTGAATGGTGGTAGAGATACTTTCCATGTGTACACGGACGACAGGGAGGCTATAGAAGACGACGTCTCTAAATTGTATATAAATTAATATTACTTAAAAAGACTAAACATGATACAGTTTATTGATTTAATTCAATCTGATAATACAAGTACCAACAGAAACTTAGCCATGTTTGTACATAAAGCATTAAGTCAAAGAAACCTGTATAACTATTATTAAGATTAATTGTGTATAATTTATTATTTAAACTTGACTTCTCTATATCTTTTAGATTCGCCTTTGAAGTTCTTTATGTTATCGTTAAAACTGTGTTAAATATATTCTAAATGATGTAATCCAATTTGCCCTAGATCTTTACATGTATTGATACTTTATTTAACAAATTATGAAATTCAATACTGATCACATTTCATGCCTTTATATATGTAACTATGTTTTGAACATGTATACTCATGGACTTTATGTCTAATGTATAATGAATAAACCACTACTCTTCTGATTCACGTTGGCGATGGTCGATCGTTTCCTATCGGCATCGAAGCACAAATGCTTAACATCGGTACGTAAGTTCGCCAGCAGGGCGACACAATGAATGTCGGCGATGTGGCATACATACATTATACCAAACTAGCAAGAAATATATGCTGCTTTGGGGAGTTAGAAGGCGTAGGGTCGATGCAGCCGATGCAGCCTGTTTCCGATGTAGACGAGGAATGTCAGTGAGACAAATTGGCAATATGTATCCGGTTGAGCTACACTAAGTTGGCATTTGTGTCAACAGACTAATTTATGTGATTACACAGAGACTTTCTTCAAAAATCATTCAGTGACATGTTTCACTTATACTTGCTTGATAAAATATATTTACATTGGTTTTATTATTTTTATTTTATGTATGCTATTATGTTTCTATTGCATGTCCTAGAATGTTACTGATAATTATAGTATAGAAGCGTGCACATGTGAGCGGCGCGGTTGCGTAATACGCGCTTCTGTTGTATATGACATTACTGACGTCACTTTTTTAGCATTACTGATTTCCGTTAATATTACGTTTCAAGTTGGCATCCTTCTCGCTTGCTGCTTATTTAATTTCTTAAATAACTCATTTATAGATATAATAAGACTTTTAAAACATGCTCATCATAATTGAAGAGAATACATTATTGCAAAGAAGTGATGGTTTAATGCATTTTACATATAGACATTTTAATTTTAGCATTAGTACTAGTACGGTGCACATGAACTATGTCAATGAATTTAATGTTTGATGAAGTATTTGAATGGCAACGTTAATTATCACCTTGTACCATTATCTCATACGAAAAGTGTATCATTACGGCGGATGGAAGAAACCGATAGTTATGAAAACTATTTGAACTTGAAGTTAATTCTAACATTCCTCGCAAACCAGTAAATAATTAACTTCAATAATTCTTATGTCCCTGTCTTATTTCTTGCAAATAGTCTGTTTTCGTTATTAGCGTTTTGATATATTATGTTTAGTGCTGCCTTAAATAAAGTCTAGCGAATGGTAACATGAATTCCTGTCTTAATAATATTCTAAAGTTTGCTTATTCATAATTTTTGAAAATATTGCTTTATGCAATTTAACTTTTGGAAAAAAAAAACAATTTACAGATATGAGCAGGAGACAAAGTAACAAGTCATGAAACTTCAGGAAATCTCAGGAACCTAGCCAACTATAAGTTGGCTCTGAACTTATAGAACGACGTAGCCAACTATAAGTTGGCTCTGAACTTATAGAACGACGTCCTGAAGAGATTTCGGCTTATGATAACATGGGCATACTTCACTATATACACTTTAGCTTACAAGCACATATTATATGATTGACGTCGCTATCGGGTCATTTTTCGGATCGCGCGGCTTCAACTGAACAACATGACGTCCACATTCAGTCTTAGCCAGCTTTGATAAATAATATTAAGCGTCAAATCAACGACATGACCGAAAAAAACATAACAAAAGGAGGAACACAATTTTTATAATTAAAATAATGATAGCAACTGAAACTGAACAGTAGATTAGATAAATGACACAATTCGAGCTTTAATAAACAAAAATTAGTGAACAACACGCTTACTTTAATAACAACATCAAAATAAAGCATATTACAATACATTACAATGATATGCGCTTCAATTTTCTGTTATTTCATCCCTTTATTTTAAACCACACTGTTCGGACTCAAACACGATTTTCGAAATCAAATGACTGGTCGGAGAGATTTATTTTATTCCTAGTATACAAAATACTGTTAAATAAACCACCACGTCCAAAATTGTGTCTCTAACATTCAGAGAGTCAAGCTAAAACTGGTGTGTTTCGTTGCAAAACATTCGTCACACGAGATACGTCAAATATTGAATGAAAATAAAAGTTCATAAAGCAGGTTTGGTAATAACTTTAATTAAAGGAACAAAATATGATATAATATAAACGATAACGAACGACTGAGATATGCCGGTCGTCTATAATTGGCTCTAGCCGCATAACGGCCCTCGGGCCAAAGTCCCACGAGCCTTTATGTCGGCAGATTGCTCAATTAGTCGTCCGGCCCAGATCTTCAGGGGTCAAGTTGTCATGCGAGAATTATATTGGGATAGCCTTATCGAAGAAACATTATATGGTACATCAGTGTGAATTATGTTTCGTAACACGCAGAGGTGTGTTTTGCAAAAAAATATGTTCCATGGTTGGACGACGTTTATTTTGTGCTCATGGCTTTATGATGGTTGGTAATTTAATTTTGGATACTTGGCATAGGATTGTTATATGTTTAAGGTTTCTACCGTGCATTCAATAAACAAAATGTCTTGATAAAAATAGGACAGTAATTTTAATTTGAGGAACACTTATTTTAGACTAAGAATCCGAAAAAGGAACAGTGGTTAACATTGATAATTTATTAAACTACTTATCTCAAGTATTACTAACACTCATGTATATGATTCCAATAACACGCAGGTGATTGCAATTTTTAATTATTGTTATCAAAAGTAACATGATATGAATTACGTATTCTGAAACAAATAGAGAGGGCTTGTATTAAAAAAATAATATTTAAACGGCTATACGATTCACTGCCCGAAAACAAAACTCAGTACTTTTTACCGAAAAGTACGAATATTCCATTAAATACCATTAATCGTATATATAAATTGTCTACTTGATGCTTGTGATACTTTAATTGCAGGGTTCGGTCACTTCCATTTGTTCTCGACACGGAACATTTTTTCGGTAATGATTATAGAAGCCATTTTAAAACAACACAATTATTATTATATCAGCACGGCTGATTTGATTGGACATTTCGTTCACAGTTTTAAGTTCGGTTTCAAACTATTTATGATTTCCTTTTCACAACACTATGGCGAAAGGTATTCATGCCAAAATAAACTGTATAAAACAGCTGTCGGTATTATATTTTGACAGGGAAGACTATGTCAAAAAGCTCAAGTGTGAAATGTCGGACAGTGACACATACGCCGAGGTGACGAAGGATAAAACAATAATTGGGGAAAACAATGTGAACAAAGTAGCCGATACACAAGAAAGGGTCGATCGACAGTGACCTTAAAAAGTATCTCACCAGCAGCGGTGGAACTTCTGGTAAGCTTCAGGGCAACCCGAAGCTTCATAAACCTGGGATGCCACTCCGTATTATTGTAAACGGCCGTAATCACCCAACAGAGGAAAAAAAATGGCGGATATAGTCCAGAATGAGCTGCGCGATCATGTGACGTCACTTCCGTCGTATGTGAGAGACAAATCATACTTTCTGAACAAAATGGCACAGATACAGCAGCCGCTACCAGATGGTACCATCATATTTTGTTTTGATGGGAAGGCTCTTTACCCCAGCGTACCAAGAGAAGAGGCCTGTGCTGCAGTAACTGAAGCTCTCAATCGGCGAGTGCAACCGGAAGAAGCAACCAACGACCTGATCATAATGATGGACATTGCCCTAAACAACAACACCATTTCATTCAATGGAGACCACTACGTGCAAAATGAAGGAACTGCCATAGGATCGCACTTAGGTATGAACTAAGCATCGACCTACATGGGAGCCTGGGAGAAAGAGTTATTTTCTAAATCAAAGAAACAGCCCATAGCTTACCTCCGGTTCGTTTATGATGTTTGAGGCTTGTGGACACATGGTTTGGAGGCACTAAAGACATTCCATGCGTTTGCAAATAAGATCCATCCACAAATACAGCTCGAGCTCCGCTACTCCACAGAGCAACTCGAGTTCCTAGACCAGACTTAGACATCAAACCAACAGATAGGCACCTCTACCTGCACAAGGACTCGTCTCATACCGAGTCTACGAAGAAGGCCATTCCGTACGGGTTAGGTGTGAGGCTGAAATGAATATGTTCGGAAGAGACACACTACAAAAAACACAGAGGTGAGATCAAAGGGCAACTACTGAAGCGAGGATACAATGGCCGATTCGTCGAGACAGACGTGAAGAAGGTTGATAGCAAAACGGGGAAGATCTGCTGCGTACGAAGGTGCCTTCAGAAAGTACTTCCATGGTACCGCTTGTTATCACTTTTTCCAGAGCGCTACCAAATATCGGCCATATCCTCCGGAAACACAAACCCACACTCCACACTTCCGATCGGCTGAAAAACGTATTTCCTAAACCCCCGTTAACAGCATTCAGAAGAGACTGCAATCTGGAAGACATATTGGTAAATACAAAACACAACCGAATATTTTTTCCGGGTTCCACACAGGAGCAGACCGTGTGGGGCACAGAAGAACGCAATCTGTCCGTACATGATGGAGGTCGAAAAGTTCAGCGATACCACCGGCAAAACCTACCATGTTCGAAACGAGGTCACCTGCAAATCCACCAATGCAGTCTTCGCTGTCCACTGCGAACGCTGTAAGACCTTTGTATATGTAGGGGAAACGTGAGATACCCGGTACCAACGAAATCTCCTTAACCTGTCCCGGATAGGAACTCGACACACTGAGCCGGTTGCCGAGCACTTTTATACAAACGACCACAGCGTCGCGGACTTTCGGGTCATTGGACAAGAACAATTAAATGGATCCGACGAGTACCGGAAGACAATTGAACAACTTTGAAAGAGCAAACTGAGGACGTTCAAACCATATGGACTAAACACAAAAGACTAATAAAATTAATAAACAGTAAATAGTAAATAATTATTATGATAATAAACAAATAATAATTAGTACATTATCTATTTTGAATATTTATATTGAACGTTTTGAGAAACATTATATTAAAACATACACAACACAAAAATTGAAAATCAAGTGCTTCTGTTTTAATCCCCGAAGATTCAATACTGCCAGTAATTCCAGAAAACACCGAGTCCGTGTCTAATAGTTCTAGTGTGGCACATAAAACCTGTCGAAGGGTGATTCCGTACAGCCTAACAGTTTAAGAAAATGATCTTCCTTTTGTCATTTAATAAGAAGGAAAAACCATAAAATGTATCCGTTCGCTGCATGTCCTCCATACTGCCATAGAGAGTCCCTTGTATCGTGGTCTCTGGATGCCGTATTTACCATCCGCCTCCGTAGCCTGGCTCCTCGCAACGGAACGGGTTGACATCCGTTGGCTTGGGATGAACCCATTATTCTATCAGCCCGAGGGAATCCATGGGCAGAGCTCCACTTCGGAAATATCGATTTTTGTCCTTCATGTTTAAAGCGTTGAACCATCGGTATGTGCACTCTGGCCCCCTGCATCCGTCTCCAGCAGTGGTTAATTTTTAGAATTAAAGTTGTCGAAGGGGACTTTACGACCAAGGCTTAGGAGCGTCCTTCGCCCTTTGTTTTGTATGTAAGATAGATCTGTATCATACCTCTTAGCCTCGAAAAGAGGTGGCTAATATTCGTCTGCCACTTACCCATCAACCGTGTCAGACCTGACTGGCGGAGGATCTCTGTGTCGTCGTCCCTCATTTCACCCTTAAACGCGAAGACCGGTAGTTGGAATGATGATGGAGATACTAATAAATGGTGAAGATGGAGGAATTAAACATTTTGAAATAGATATCGTCTGCATGATTTGAAATAAGTTTTCCAATGTTGCAGTGTTGATTAAATTTTAAAATAAAACAATGCGGTTAATATGCATCTATATTTTAAGAATGTAATCCCGTGAACAAATGTGCAATGCTGGTTGAGATAAATTATCATAACATTGATTATCATACAATGAAGACCACTACCAAATGTCGATTCCCTGGAAAATGTCTTGAGCACAAAAAAAAAATAAAATAACCGATGCATACGTAATTTTCAAGGAATTCGCTGCAAATTCGTAACCCAGTTTTTCTCATGTTATTTTTTGAAGTTTAGCATAATGCCGTAAGTTCACATAGGCAAAATTAAATCAAACGATTTTACATTTAGATAAAATGCAAACAGTCCAAAAGGTAAGCAGAACGAAAATTGCAATAATTGTTATACGATCAAACGTTGTGATATTTGCATAAAATGCCATCAGTCAGAAAAAGTTATCAGAAAGAAAATTGCAATAATTATTATACGGTTTGACATTCACAAAAGAACTTTCAATTGATACTGTGAATGTAATTATAATGATCGTTTTCTTTCTAAGATTGAAATATTTCCTGTACCAATAGAACAGTCGGCGATAACTATAAATGTAATGCTAATAAAACTATAAGTTTACTCATACAGTTCGTGTGAACAAGAAAACGCGTTCGATGTTAAACTTTTCACGGATTGTCTGTAGTTTTATACGGATATATGCACTTGTTGGGTGCAAACCTTTAAGAGAACATCACATTGAAGATGACAACTGCGATCAGTGTTTTAAATCAATATAGGCACATATAAATTTTAAAATTATATAAATTGTATGTGTTTGTTTAAAAATAAACAACCAAATTACTCATTTTATTGAAATAAATATGCATGATATCTAAATTGATATGTCATAACAGTTACAAAACATACGTGATACAAACGGTATTGTCTATGAAAAACGTGCTTCACCTATTTTAGTAATAAATATATACGTCAGAATGATGTGATCTTATTTCACCTTTGTACGGTGCCGGTTTTTAACAATCTTGTACAGTGACAATAATCTGAACATAACCATTTATTTCATGTTTGTCAGTGTATTGTAAGATTAATATAATTTTATTTAAATGTTGAATAGTGCTGATATATCCAGAAGACGCTTAAAACTGGTAAAACGTGATAAAAAACATCGCCGTCTATTGTGTTTTTATCTACCTTTTTTACACATAGGTATATGCGATCAACTATGTCGCCTTGGTAGATGTTATTGGATTTGTTAGGTTAGTGACACCCTCTTGTTAGTCGGTAGTATAATTGTATTCATAAGCTGCCAGCACCGCATGACCGTTTGAATGGATAAATGATTATAACCACCTTTTTGTTAGGTTTTCGAAGTGAGAAGAGCATCGGATGTGATAACTGGATACCATGAAATAGTTGCTAATTGCAACGAATACGTGTATGTATATTTAAATATTATTGCTATTGGTGCAAAATAACTTGTTTTTTATATAACATAAATTTACACTGTCTCATTTTGGCTTCATATGAAATATTTCAAACATACAGAGTTTGAATATTTAACGAGTATCAAAACATGACTATACTTAAATACAATAACATACTATTTTTTGGTGACATATTTATCGAAAGGATGTAATATTATTTTCAACGCACATCGTACAAAAATCAGATATAATAAAATAGATATAAATTATTTGGTTTGAGATAATCTACAACAGTTGAGGGGACTAGAAAAATATGGAACTGTAACGGTAACGTGATTAGATAATTTTAATAGTAAAATGTATTTCAAAAATTGGGTTTAATAATAATAATAATAATAATAATAATAATAATAATTATACTACATTTTAAAAATGTATTATCAATATTAATACGTATATCAATAGTACTATTAATTTTAATAGTAGAAGTACTAGTTATTTTAGTAGAAGTAGTAATAGTTGTTGTTTATTTCGGTATTTCTGAAATAAAAATTATTATAATAATTATGGTTAGAAAAGGGATTAAAATAGTAATAATAAAAAGTAGAAACAAGAGTAATCAGAATAGTTATAAAGATAAAAATATTTAGTATTTACATTATTATTGTTAATATTATAAGTATTAATATTATAGTATCCATCGTACGATTTGTAGAATTATCTTACATGTTTTGTGGTACATTCTATTCTTAAAGTGTATTTATTAAGACGGCGGATATACGCGCAAATCTTAATTAATTTTGCACGCACTCGCTCAAGTGCGAGAGAATGTGATTCTAGCACCAACGATGAAAGCGTTGCTGTTTAATATCATTTAATTTATTGATTTAATAAGCTTATATAAACTCTTAATATTGAATTGGTGATTTTCTAACAGCGATTTAAGAAAGGCACGCTCTGAATAAAACTTAATATGCCTGTATATGTGTGCTTAAAAAAACCGTAGATTTCAAACAAAATATATATAATAAATAATATTGTTTAATAAGTCTTCCATTAAATACAGCCACCTTCTCTTTTTTATAAGATTTGTATCATGTTCAGCAACTTAAGTTTGCAACCACATTGATACAAGTTTATTTTAATTAACTTATTTCCAGATGGTTCCCTATCTACTATGTCATTTCGAGGAAGGAATGGAGAGAATATAGAGGATGGAAGTAATTTATTTCATTTAGAATAAAAATATAATTGAACACTCTTGATGACTGCTGTGCGTGATACTTTGTTTATATAATCGCTTACTGTTTGAATATCCCCTTTAGCACATCGTAAGCAAAATAAATGGCTTCTAAAGACAGCAAAATGTTGGCCACCACGGTTGATAATCGCACCAATTCTAAAGACAGTAGCATCATGGCAACCACGATTGACAATCCCACCACTTCGGCCCCAACAGAAGAGCTCTATCAAGGGGACTACAGTATTGCAATAAAATGTTCGTCAGTCGTTATCGGTATGTTTTCACTAATATCCTGCATACTAGCATTAACGGTCTTACGCAGAACTCGAAAGGTACCAAAAACTACGACGTATCTTGTTACGGCTCTTCTCGTATTCGACTGTAGTTTTGTGACCTTTTCTTCGATCCGGAAAATCGTACAGGAGCCTTTTCTGAATACCAGCATCAACGTATTGGCATTATCGTCTATGCAACTGGCTTATACGACTGTTGGTATGATGGCCATCGAAAGGGGCCTTCTGTTCTATACGCCAATGACTTTCATGCGATTTTATACTAAACGGTTCATAATGAAGATTACAGCTGGTGTCTGGATTTCTGAATTGTGCATATTCTTTTCTGTTCGGTATGGAGTTTGCTTTTTGCGTTTCAAATCTGTATCTGTGTTTTCGCATGCCGGTTTATGTAACGATATAGTCACTATCTACTACAGCATACTAGTTAGTGTAGTACTTACAACGTCTATGGTTAGCTACGGTATGATATTTGTAATTGTTCGACAGAAAAACAGGCGAAAAGACGAGAACAAATTATCGCTTCGATCAGTTATCACTCTTATTCAAGGATACAAAAATACACTGCTGGTGCTCGTGTACTGGTTGATTATCCTAACTACTCTGTTTGCATATGCTATTATTATAGTTTTAATACGATACACGGGACTTAAAATTACAGAGTTACGGCTTTCGTTGGACGCAGTCTCGACGATGAACTGTCTATTAGACCCATTTTTGTACGTGCTTTGGTTCAAAGAAAGCAAACTGGAAGTGTTAAAAATGTTCTCCTGTTTTGGCAAGTCAGTAGAGGACAGAGCGACGAAACTTCGGTATGAAGTATTCGGCATAGTGCCATATAAATCAACCGACTTACACGTACCAAGTGTATGTATTAGTTATATTGAATTCGACAACGGAAATAAACTTAACGATGAAGTACAAGGGACAGACAATCCTGCATTTAACGACAATGAGTTACGACAGTAAGTCAGTTGTACGCTCCACGATATATTAGCTGCAATCATACTATACCAAAGTGCGAAATGAAATACTAACATTAAGTGCTAAATTGATAAACTAAGGTTTATCATATAAAATGAATATGTACAACGTACCTGCCAAGAACGTTACTTGCAGACTAGTTACACGTTTGGCCTTTGAAATCAGTTTAAAAAAATATAAAATATGTCATGGAATAATTACATCATATTATATTAAGCACGGCAGTGTTTGCGGATAAATTGTTTGTGTTATTGTTGTGCAGTTTTATTTACTCTTGTTTTTTAATGCTTATAACGTAAACAGGTAAACATGCACCAATGTGTTTATTCATGGAACTCAGTGGTAGTTTGTATAAGCCTTAAATGCAGTATGCATTTTATGTGTTTATCCGAATTGTCATAAACTACAGGAAATATCACTCTTTATATATAATTACACTTTTGATTTTCTAAAGATGTTCATGGTTTCCGTAAATAACTGTAGCCTGAATAGTAATATTAAAGGCATGCCATATTCGAGTATCGCTTCTAGGACCTGCTTCAACGATCGATATATATACTTTACCAAACCATCTGTAACTTTAAAATATGTAATTCTTTCTAAAGTTGCAACCATTAAATGTACATATGCAATAAAGACCACTTATACACATTGTGAACATATTGAAATGTGGAAAAGTATCTTGTCAATTCGTTATATTTGTGTTTTTTTCTTAATATTTGTTTCAGTTTGTATGCGACTAAGACATGAAAACGGTACCACCTTAATCACCACAATTCCCAATAACTGTACATGCTTGTTATGTTTGTTAATGTTGTTTTCGTTCCTTAATGTGTCTGAGTAATGTCCTCGATAAATATGCGTTATTCCATTGTTGTTCAACAGTCCAATTATATTTTATGACTGACTATAAGTACACTAGTGTATAGATGGCAAATACAAAATAACTGGTTTGCTATCTTGAATATCTATCTAACATCTTACACAGGTAAGATACTTAGTATGAAATGTGCGGATGTTTGTATACACGGTGGATAGTGTTACTGTTTGCAATATATAGCTTAACATTGAGTTAATAAATGGTTTATGTTTATGTTTTGTTTGCATACTTGTTAGCATAGAGTTTATGCGTTCGTTTTTTAAATGTTAATAAAAGGCTATGATTTACCCTGATTACGACTTAAAAAGGGAACTATCTCTGCAATTATGATCCGAAATTGAAATGTTACAATCCAATCAAAGTGATAGATTACACTTCGTTAAAACTTAAAAAAAAAAAAATGGGTTAAAAAAAAAACAAAAAAAACATCACACTAAACGAATTGAATCCGGATTAGAGTATTGATCTCTGCAAAACTTATATTGTATTTTATTAGCTCCTGATCAATATCATAAGACATAGCAGAACATGTTATTTAATCTTTTCCGATTTGTCTTACATGAAAAAGAGTCTAAATATTTATATAAAACGTTTGCATCATTGCTGAAGTCTTCTTTATAATTACAACTTAGAATCGACACATAACAGTGTAACAATGGCTGTGAGCGTATATATGCATTATTATTTTATATAAATCTTGTAAAGCTTAGCAATCAGATGTTAATGTCATATAATCCATTTCAATTTATATTCACTATTTCTCCGTTCTCCGTGTTAGCCCTCATCGCACTGTCATGTTGTATTTGTTTTCTGTGTTTATTTGTGCCATGATGGAGAATGTTTTGTGAATTTAACATATTTGATTTGCTTCATTGTGAGTGAAGGCAGATTTCGTATTATTGTTGTTTTATTGTTTAGTGCAAGCCAAATCACAGCAAATTAAAAATTGTCTCATACACTTGCAGAAGCTTACATGACCACCGTAAGAGATCAACTGTTGCTGTTTTTGTTAAATTAATGTACGCATATATATTTGTTTGCAAGATTTGCACTTCAGATCTGTCACGAAAAACAATAATATTCAATGTTGAATACTTAGGCATTTTTTTGTATTTCCGAAAAAAATCCACGAGGGCTCGGGATTGTATTTGTTACAGGATTATTGGTGATGGGCAAACGCGTCTTCGCTGATGATAATCACAACTATACAATTATAAACCTCGCTAAACATGGTCAACGGTTAACACATATTAACTGTTATGGACCAAAAATGATATCCCCGCTTTCTATGAACACATATTTTTTCTTATGGAACATATTGGGAACGGATAATTTATATGGTGTGGCCATTTCAATTCAATTTTAAACACAAACCTGGAATATTGAAACATACAAAAAGTTACATGATCCGTTCAGAGAAATACATGTCGATTGAAAACGATTCTCCAAATCATTTTTACAGACAAGACTTGATTAGTTTTTTTTCTAATTAACGCATGCTTTCTTACCTCATATCAGATATTGTAAAATTGAAGTTATTTTTACCTCTGAGCACTCGATTATTAATTGAATTGTGGACTTCAGAGACTTAACAAGTTAATATTCATCATTGAACAAGAAATGCAAACTTTACAATGAACAGCAATTAACAGGGAACGTACGGAGAAAATAATAAATAATAACAATGGAGAGTTATAAATATATATATACAAAATGATTTAACAATAACACGAGTTGAACGAACTAAGGGAACATAATTATTTCGAAGGCTTATTTTGATAGAAAATAGGGGGAAACGCCAACACATGTCATTAGGAATTTACAGAAGTATCACTTCACGATTAAAGCGATGCCGTTATTAGAAACCTTTGATAGGAATGTTATGTTTGATCAAAAAGAAATTAAAAGAGATAAATATATATTTTATAAGAAAAGACATAAGTCTACAGATATAAACGATCTTAAAATTGACAGGTTAATCTAAATGCAAATATCAATAAATTAAGACCAGCCCCGGAGGATTCTAACACTATACAACAAATAGCCATGGCAAATGTCCGGGCTTACATTCATTTCCCTTTATTTTGTTCAAACTATTCTGGGTAAAAATGAGTCATGTTATTGTGAGAGATTTGAACTCTTTTTAAAAGAACAACAACTTTCTATAAACAGAAACAAGAAAGAAGTTAAATCAACTGTATACATTTTGTATAACTGTTATATCATGAAACTTTTACCTCTGTTTAATTGCATTGTTTTCTTTCCTTATTATTAAATATAGGCCGTGTCTAAGGACAATGGGATCCCAAAAGTATATATATGTATTTATTGTATGAGATGAACATTCATCTTTTAATATAATTAATACAAATATCATCAAATGTATTTTTATCAATAAAAGTAACAAAAACACAGTTTTCAGATCATACAACGTTACTACTAGATGGATGTTAGCGTCCAGGTAATGCAGCTTTTGATTTTCTAAGTAAATCAGTTTAGGAAAACAAATGATTTAAAAATACTCGGCATACATTTGCTTATAGACTTGAAAACAGTGTTTTTAAAGTTTTTATGAGAATTTCAGGTAATTCCAAAAATCTCAAGTTTTTAATTGGACCTCGACTGTTTTATGCTTAAAACGGATAACAAAGTGATAAGATTTATTACATATATCATAAATTAAAACAGGGTATTTAAGCATAGAACGGAAATCGAACATAAAAAAGGCATAAATATGACTTTTTTACAATAAAAAAGAATGCTTCAAGCAGTATAAACATAATTCCGTTCGTTAAAATTCAAGATTTATATTTGTTATTTTTTTTTGCATACATTTAACAAAGTATCAACAACATATTATAATTTGCCATCGCAAATTATTGTTATAAAAACTACATGAACGAGACAATTTTTAAAAGTATGGATGTTAGCATGGAAAGTGGACTTTAAAACATATTTATTTCTAACAATACATGTACACATTGCTTTACATAGAATTACATACAACATTTATACAGTTTACATGTTTGAATAGGATCAGAACGGAAGACAATGTCTTATATAGTTCTTCTCCATATAAAAATATAATTTCATGTTGTTAGACGAACAAGGTTGATTTTTTATGATTATACAATAACAATATGAAAAAACATAGAAACTCCAAGTTATGAGTTTCCTTTGTGAAAAACATGTAATAGGTTGACATTTGAAAGATGAAGGAGACAGACTGGCAGAGTTCTGGGAAGAACAAACAGAACTTAAGAAATGCTTGATAATGGCAAAAGAAGAACAAAGGATTGAGAGTCGTTCTGTAGAATCAAATCGCTTACTTATAATAATAATAATTGCATTATGCATCATCATTACATTAATACGTGTAACATTGCGTCTTACTGACCCTGTATGTTGTGATACAGGGTAAGTTAATGTATGTTGCGCAATATCGTAAATGAATCCAATATTGAAGTGTACAATCGGGTCTTTTAGAATAAGACATTGTTGGAAGGAAGTTTTCGTTCCGATTTAACTTGTTCAAGTCTATTATCTATACTATTCTAGCTCAAATTGACGTCATAACAATAGTCTGTTGACAATTTCTTGTTTAGAAGTAAATTAATGATTTTGCGAATAATCTGTTGTACTTTTTTATAATCGTTATGATACAATATTATCCAATGTACGTGGTTCAAGATTCGCTAATATACTACTGATTTTTGGTATGGACTATTTCACGGAAATTAAGTGACATGGCTAGACAATGGAATGCTACTAATATATAACAGGACAGATAAACTTTTGAACTGAGATTGACCTTTGAATCCTAATTATTTGATAAAAAAAAGTTCTAAAAAGCCACAACAATTACTATTTGTTTTCCACAACCATTACAATTTGTTTCACGTATACAATTTTCTTATTCTTAATTATATGCTCTAAAATAAGTACTGAAAAATAGATGTTTTAACTTTGGATATCGTTAATTGTCTTCACTATAGTAATGTATAAACCATCGAGTAAACACGTATAAAATGTGGCTTACGTTCGCATTGTTAAACATAATGCGTCGTAATTACCAATATCAAATATATAATTATCGTTTAATCACCGAACACATAATGAACTCCAGTGTATTACTTTACGGCTACATACAGAAATTAACCATTAATTAGATACAAATCTGACGACAAGATCAGATTCCCGTAATTAAATTATGAGTAAGAGTAAGCGTATAATTATTATCTTATTACCATTATCAATTGGTATAAGAAGATCATGGTAATAACGGTTCAGCTTGGTGTATATGTTTTGTGCTGGTTTAACGTGATCAAAATTCAAGTTCAAATTCGAACAAGAGTGTAAAGTCATCAGGACAACATTGAATACTGATACAATTAAAATCGCGTCGCTAGTTATTGGTTACATATAACTAGCATCATGTGCTTTAATATTAACCCATTTATGCCTAGCGTCTAGAAAAAAGGCCTTGGCAAACGGCGTAGACCCAGCTGAGACGCCGCATGATGCGGTGTCTCATCAGGGTCTGCGCTGTTTGCTTAAAGGAATTTCTGTAAGGAATATTCTAAATTTAGAAATAAATATACTAGACATCCCTAATTTTGGAAATTAAATAAATTGATCCAATTTTGAAGGATGGGAGAGTCCACTAGGCATAAATGGGTAAAGGGTCTTACAGCGAGCACATAAATAACCCACATCTACCGACTAGTTTGCCTCGGCTCAATCTTACGACTTTATCTGTGTAACTACTTCATCGATCCTGCAATTTGATCTGGAACTGTGTCTAACATTAAGTGCTAATGTTGTGACGTTGTCGTCACTGCAACAGGCTTGTACAATAGTTGACTTTATGTCCATGAAGGGATATTTTGTGTTCTAATCCATTATTGTTTACATGCGACGCTGTAAAAACGAATAAAATATGAAAGTTTCGTGTTTTTTGCGTGGTTTTCCAAGATGTGATTATTCTTCTTCGTGTGTAATGCAATTTGCTGTCAAAGCTTTATGTTTTAGTTTTCAGAAGCTCGTTTATTTACACAGAAATTCCCCATTTAGTTCAGTGTGTATGTTATTTTAGTACCTACATGTACGACGTATAAGGTAAACTACGTGGGGTTATTTATTACTGTTTGACTGAAAAACAGTATCAAATTTGTGCAAAAAAATACTGTTGTTTTAAAACAGTTATCTCTCGGTTTAAAAAATACAAAACTACACGAATTGTTTTTGTTTACTGGTCTTCTATTATTTTTGCATTGCTGACCTGTATTGTCATACAAGTTTAAATACGTTGCATAGGTATAGGTCCCAAGCGAGTTACGACTATCACGTCAATAAATTGTCTTCTACAACCATTGTTGAACGTGCTTTTCGTTAAGACATGCAAACTTAGTGATGATAATATTTTTCTGTTCGGGTGAATCAGTTGAGGAAAAGTGCTATCTCTACAGATGTTATCTTCTAGTACATCATCAACCCATGTTTGTTTTGTTTCTTAGAAAATTAAGGAGAATCAGTTTGACGCAATGTGTTTAAAATGTTAACTTTATGATCGTTTCGATTCGGAATTTATTCAATTCTTAAAGAACCAAGCAAATTGTTTTGTGTGAATACAATTTCTTCTTTTGCTCAAAAGCTTTGTGTCCAAAGACTTCGCAATATGTGATATAAATTGTTGTAAATTTAACGATAATATTAAATGTACTACTTTAAAATTTCTATTAACTGTAGCTTTAGTATGTTACAATAGTTGTTACTATGTTGGCACTAAAGGTCTCAATAAATTCATCGAATTTGGACTAAAACATCAACGTGTACTTATAAGCGCGAAGGAGCAAGCTTAATACCTGGAAACCAAAATTTCGGTATTTTATCATTTTACACCAATGACTGGCAGGGTTTGGGTTTAATAAAAAAAGCAATGGTCAACATAATATTCATTTAAATACGGGCATCATATGCTACCCTTGACAGGACTATTGAACGAAACGAGACCTGGACAAGAACTTAATTGCGCTCTCGCCGATTAGACTGACGTTGACATATGACGGACAGGGTTATTATTAATTACTGCCAGTAATAAACAGCAATTAGCCCAGGTGTATATTGGAAATGTATAACAAAATAATAATTGTATACGATATCATCCATAACATATCTGCGTAATGGTATTATTAATTGACACATGTTTCGTAAAGAACTCAATTAATTTTGTTCAATTAACGCTCTTGTATCGATGTTATAACACCATATATTGTATTGGCGATTCAATGAGGCAATACGAGGTCAAGTCAGGTCAAGATGGTTAAGAAAATACAATCGTACATAACAAAACCCATAAAAAAAACTAGAAAACTAGAAAACAAGTGTTAAAATATAGGGGCATAATATGTTAAGAGTATTGTCATGGCGAAAAGTCATAATTTACACAATAAAACACTAATCAACTTGAATATATAACGACTTGTCAACAAATTTGCACATTAAATACTTAACATTTACTACATAGACATCACACTCTTGTTTAAATCTAACTGATGCATCATGTACGTAAGTTCATCCTCATATACTGGCTTACTTATCACTTAGCATTCGATGTAGCATTTTATTGCATGCATTATTGGTGAAACAGTCCCCGTGAGGCGTTCGCCATGTATTAAGAGCTGCATTTAAATAATGCATATTCCGTAAATTCCCTTAATGAGCGTAGTTTATGGACGATTGAATAATCAATACCGAGTCACGTTCTTTTGCCAAATAAAATAGTAAATTGCTAACTCAGTGAAAGAATATTAAGAAGTTACATACATGCGATGGAAACAATTATTTAATTTGCTTTTGAAATAACATCAGTGTCCATGTTTTGTCTGAAATTAAAAGTCACAGTGCAAATGATGTTGCAGTGGTGGTCAGGCACATATTTACATATTAAAGTTACTATTTCAACTATTTAACGTACATGACGTTGGTCACCTTAATATAAAATTATATCTTCAAGTCGTATCATTCTGTAAAAATATCAAAATTAAGTGTGGGCAATTGCGCAGTCAGTGTTGTAGTCGCAATCCAGGTTTAAACTTAAACACATAGAAGTTCATGTAATAAATATAATCAAATAAAATTTAAGGTTTTCCGTAAAGGTTATGTTCACCTTAGTTGTTCTTTTATTGCCATCATCTGCATTAGTTAAAGGTGTGTCTTATCAAATAGCATAGACTAGTACCGTTAATTACATCATCTTATTAAAAAGTGTCTTTTTAATTAGCAGTGGCGTCGTTTTTAAAGCAAATTAATTTAAGAACCGATGTGTAAAAAAACAGCAGTCTAAAACCTATATTACAAATAGAAGACAAGTTTCATATTGTATACATTACTATTTAACGCCATGAACTGGTAATATTGATAGCTGTTACGTACGAAAACAGTTACAAACAAAGCCTGAGGGCCACTTTCTGGTGCTGTTATCGAGCCAACCCCTTATCCGCCATTTATTTACCTTTTAATAATTATTATAGTTTATTTTACTTTCATTTATCGCATCGCCTAAGAGTTGCGTATGAACTTAGTAAAACAACTCTTCCTTATAGGAAACAGTAGTCCAAAAGCACTTGGTACATAGCCAGAGTGAACTGATCAAACCCTTTCACTCATTCATTTGTATTTTTTACTCATTCGAAATAGAATTCATTGTTAATAGTTCATTTGATTCAGTTTCAGTCGAGCGTGGATGGATGAATTTTCATTACAGTAAATTGCGACATGTTTGAAGACAATACATCAATACATGTCGGTATGAAAGCTATTGTCTTTGAAGACGTTTTTCACTTACTTTAGTAATAAATGTACATGTACATAATTACTTATGTTTATACTGGTAATTTTTGACAGCTATCCAAAATATATGCATTTATGAAGGCTACGCATGAATAAAATTCGGATTACAATATACATTCTATAATTTAGTCGGAGAATCTGATGTTACACTCTCAATATAATTTAGGTAACAGGTTCATTATGACACAATAATGGTAATGTTATTAGATATTTATGATAGTAATATGTTTTGCAGCAGTAGGTTAAACCGTTTCGTTAAAACCTTTTTTAGTATGTCAAATTGCTTTTGTTCTTAGAACCGTGTACATAGAGTATTTATACGTATTTAATAATTTGCAAGACCAGGGCTCGTATACACTAATTCACTGTTAGAATAAGGGCTACGAATTAAAACTAATACAACTTTAAAATAATATTGTTTAGACTGTTTTGTCTTAAAAGCGCTTCAATATAGTGTATTGCCAGGCATTAAGGCATCTCCTAATACTAATTATTTGCATTATGCTTTTTGTGATTCGTTTGATCTATTGACACATGAGATAAATTTATATTAATAGTGTTCTTATTTAGACGATGTAAAACTTTTTTTATCTTAACTTAATTAATACGTTGCAGGCACTCAGTGAGATACATTGATTATTGTAGTTGTTCGACAGGAAAACAGGCGAAAAGACTAACAAGAACTATCATTAAGTTTAAAGGATACTCAAGTACTTTGTTTGTTTGTGTGTATTTGCGTATTATCATCGCTTCTCTGTTGTAATATTATACGTTTAATGCGTGCAATTACACTTATGCGGCTTCATTCGTACGAAGTCTAGACGATAAACTGCCGTCTAGATCAATGACAGAATTGAACTGTGAGTTTAAAAAAGTGAGTTACCTGTACGATTCACAACATATTAGCTGCACTCATTATTTAACAAACTACGCAATACATATCTTCATTATTATAGAGCAACAATTAAATTACATTAATAATGTATTTATATGTACAACATTTCTTCCGAAAATGTTACATGCAGACTGAACATGAGCTTAGTGTGAGAAATAAGTTTCAAATAATAAATAAACATTACAATATGAACGATTAATTATTTTTGACAGTGTTTGCTAGTAAGTAGTTTGTGTTGTGCTAATGCATACATTATATAGCTTATTATTCAATGAGATAAACAGCAAAATATTATTATTAAAATAATAACATATTTTCATTTCAATTAAATATTAAATTATAACGATTGTTGACTATCGTCCGTATTTTTTTAATATATAAATACGATCCTTTCCAAACGTTTATGTGACCATACTATTCCAACGATTTATATATGAATGTTTTAATTAATTTCTTTCAAAACTGTCTGATACATTCAAATATATTGACACATTAGACTACTTTATATTAAAATTGTGTTTATTTAGACGATGTACATACGTTTAAGTCTTAATTTAAGTTGCAGGCACTCTGAAAATTTATGTTATTGTTCGACATAAAAACAGCCAAAAAGACTCACAAGAACTATCATTAAGTTTAAAGGATACACAAGTTCTTTGTTATACTCTTGTGTATTTACCTATTGTCATCGTTATTCGGTTGTCATATGTAACATTATATAGTAATTCGCGCTCTTACACTAATACGGCTTCCTTTGTATGAAATATAAAGAAGTGAAACTCCAGCTGCTGGAGTAGTATAGAAATCTTATTACTAACAATTAGTTGGTCCTTTATTGATGGCAAGTGACCGATTGCCGAAACAGTACAAAACAGCACAATACAGCACAATACAAAACAACATAAACACAAATAAGAATAAAGACTAGACGATGAACAGCCTTCTAGATAATTGACAGATTTGAACTGTGAGTTCACAAAAGTGAGTGACCTGTACGATTCACCCCATTCTAGCTATAATCATTATTGAACAAAGTGCGAAATACATATCTGCATAATTATAGAGCAAAATTAATCAAATTACATTAATTATATATTTATATGTACAACGTATATTCAATGAACGTTACCTTTGGACTGAACATAAGCTTGGTATGTGAAATAAGTTTTATATATATAGGATCTGACATGAGTTGTCATACATATCATACCATATTTTATTAAACGATCTCAGGAATTTTGTAAGTAAGCGAGCCTTTGGCGAGCTTACTAACGAAATTCCTGGACGAGTATAATTAAATATGGTATGATATGACAACGAGTGTCAGATCTTTTTTATCACATGCGTTTAAACTAAATAAAATACATCTTAATTGACCAAACAAATGCTGATAGATCTAAAAGTTGTTTACTATCGTGACGTCATTTCATGTTGACGACGTCATTTCACCAAAATAAAGCCATGCGATTTGTTAGTTATTGATTCCGTAGCCAATGAAAACGATAAACAAATGTTGTATTACACATGTGTAATATAAAAAAAACGTAATGTCTGTATAACATTGAAAATAAGGTATAGCATGTGATAAAATAAAATAATAAAAACGATATGAAAGATAACTTAATTATGGCAGTGTTTGTTAGTAAGTAGTTTGTGTTGTGCTAATGCATACATTTCATAGCTTATTATTAAATTAGACAAACAGCCAAATATTATTATTAAAATAAATAAAAAAAATCCTTTCAATTAAATGTTAAATTATAAAAATCGTTGACCTTCGTCCGTGTTGTTCTATATATAAATATGATCCTTTCCACAAACAACAGTTTGTGTGATCATAATATGCCAACGATGTATCTATACATGTATTTTTGTTTTAAAACATTCTGATAAATTTAAATATATTGACACACTAGATTACTTTATATTAAAAGTGCGCTTATTTAGACGATATTCATAAGAATAAATCTTCATGTAAGTGTCAAGCAGTCGCTAAAATGCCATAAATGATGATTCTAGCACCAACGCTGTAAACATGGCTGTTTAATAGCCTTTAATTTATTGTTGTAATAAGCTCTTAAAGACACTCAATATTTAGTTGATGATTTGTAACAACGACGTATGCATGTGTACGTGTTTGTGATGTAAATACCAATATGCTTCAACCAAAATAATAAATACAACATTATCTTCTTTAAAATGCGGCTACGTGCTTTTATATATTTGATGCGTATCATTTTCATCCATTTCCATTTACAAAGATATTGATGTAATTCAATCTTAATTAACTCATTTCCAGATGATACTCTATCTTCTACGTCAACCCGAGAAAAGAATGGAGAGAATATCCGTATTTGATTGCATTTAGATTGCAAATATAATGGGGGATTCCATATAAAAGTTTTGCGTTAGACTTATTTAATATCAGTGAGTACTGTTTGAGTTCCCCCTTTGTAACACTTGTTATGGAAATCATTGGCTCACATTTATCATTAAAACAGAAATGCCTAATAAACAAATAAGGAGCGTTCACAGGGAAAAAAAAACTGCAAATAATGTTAATTAGGATAATGAAGAGTTGTTCACCCTACGCAATTAATTTAATTAATATAAGATGAAATAACTAAAGGACATTAAGTTCATTCAAGAGCTTATTAGATAGAAAATTGCAAACACAAACAAATGCCTTTCAAAATGTATAACTCACTGATCTATAACAACACTCACAAAGCGATGCCGTTCTTAAAAACGTTCTTAGAAATGGTATATATGATATATCAGGAATTTGACAAGATACAAACTAATTTTAAAATAATATATGCTCTAAGTCGACAGAAATAAACGATCATTAAATTGACAGGTTTTTAGAAAAAGCTTATATCCAAATATTAAGCAAAGAACAGTCTTTATCTTTGGAATTTAAAAAAATAAATATTTTCAATGGTTTCTAACAGTATAAAATATGAACAATAACTTAAATCCTGTTTATATTGATATATCTCTATTTGTTTCCAAATATTATTGATATAAATAAGTCATTATATTGGAAAAGATTTGTACTTTTTGTTTGAACAAGGAAAAAAAGTCAATCAACAGAAACAATAAATGCATATATATATGTATATATATAGGTCGAAAGCTTTGGTATAAACTAAATACAGCGATATATAAATATATATATATATATATATATATCGCTGTATTTAGTTTATACCAAAGCTTTCGACCTCACGGTCTTCATCAGCGGGCATTTTTTATTTAAAGATGTTACATTATATACGGTATAAAATAATTACAGCGTTTTTGCTTCAATAATGCAAATACAAGGCTTATAGAGACTCTGTTATATATATTTGAATTAAAGGTTTGAGATTAACCTGCATTATGGTTCGAATTAAAAAGTAACTTTTCAGGCACAAATATTTGACGTGACCTCTTCTCATATTGAACAGTTTCATTTGATGTCACTGATTTCCGAAATATAACAAAACGCATGGGATATTGAGATCACAAACAAACTTAACTCTTACTAGGGTTATAAGGTACATAGAGTTACATGTACTATTAAAGTAATGGTTTTGTCTGAAAACGGAGATATATGAGTCGTTGTCGTTACACAACTATTTTGTAGTTCTAAATACTGATTGAAGGCATCAAAGTGTTCTCGTAAACAATGTTGATTTGTCGCGAGAAAGACAATGTGATGAGCCAAAACAATCATGCATATTAATAAAATATAAAATCTTTCTTAACTAACTCATCTTAATTAGAATTTTTGAACACATAGTTAATAAAAAGGATAAACAATAGGTGACGAGGGTGGCTTTCGTTCGCCCACGGTTACTTTTGGTAAGCCCGTGTATGGTAAATTGATATGCAATATTTTAACAAAAAATCTTTGAAGTCATAATGAATGAATGTACAGTCTTATAAATAGATTTGTTTTCAATTTCAACTAACTTAATAGATTTTACCAATAATACATCATAAATGGTATCAAGTGCAAAATTGGTAATCTATTAAAACACGCCTTTTTTCTGTGAAGAATGATTTGGATAATTCCATGTAAAATGTAAATTGCATCTTAAGCAATTCTCGCAACATTCATCTATTCGATAACGAAATTCTAAAGAAAACGTCTTAGCAGTAATTTTAACAAGGGCTAAGATTAGTAGGATTGACCTTTTGTCCTTTGATATTTAGAAGCAAATGCACATTTTCATCAATAGAATGAGATCAACGTCATTACAAAAGATGTGTTTAAATAGTGTACACATATATGGGGACATAATTGCATTTGCATCAACAGTCAGCTGCATGTGTATTATATAAGCAAGATTTTTAACAGTTCATTGATTGATTCTTTTACATATTTGATCATTTTTTAATGGGAAGTAAAGTTATATTATAAACAAAACTCTGGTTAGTTTCTTAATAAATGTTCATGGATAGTGGTAACGTGATGCAACTACCATTACTCGGTGAGTATATTAAGAAGACATGATATATGTTTTGTTTATATATGTATCAAATTACAATCAATAAAAAAAACAGGCCGGTCATGAATGTGAGGCGTTTACATTATTTTTTGTAATTATACTATTCCAAAACAAAACGGCATCGAACGGAAATAATCGCATAACGTAACGTTCAGTGGGTTTATCACACAGCTTTACATGCTTTTTATTATAACATATTTATTTCTAAAATTAACATTCTACAAATTTTCCAAGCGTTTCAAAGGAAAATTGAATTTGTTTTTCAGGCATTTACTTATCCTTAAATACAGATGATTTTTTAGTAAACAAAAACATTAACACGGAGTATGTTTTGAAAAAGAAATGTATCGGAAAGCGTATTTGTTTGATGATGCAATTGAATATTACAAAACGTTAATTGTTCATTATACCATGAACTCGATACAACTTTACAACAACAATTATAAAAACTCAACTTCCACTTTCAACTACTATCCTTTTTATTCCAATACTGATTTCAATACATTTCTAAATACAAATCAAAACAGTTACCATCTTGAAAATATACAGCAACGTTAAATAACAAAGGAGGGTTTCGTACCTATGACTTACAGTGACATGTAAATGATATTTTGTATAAAATACACGAGCAAAGTTTTACTTTCAACTTTCAAATACATTCATAAAAGAATACGAAATATAGTTTGATGCAGGGAATCATATTGACTCGAAATCAAAAGGCGCAAACGAAGAATCCTTGCATATGTATGATTGAGCAAAACAGTGCGTTCAAAACATGTTGGGATCATAATTGTGGCGTGTTATGAGAATTTTGGGTCTAATTCGGCAAGCGTCATAATAAGAAAACTCATCCGAAATGACGTCGCTTAACTTTGACTTAATTCTGTTTAAACTGCCTAATGTTTTCTGTGAGTTTACTGTTTCTCGTATTAAAGTTATATAAAAATCGGCACAGACTGGTCAGTGACACTATTTTTTATCAAACAAATAGTTGATTTTGACCTTTTAATTTCAAAGAGCTGACCTATTACTACCCTTTTACTGAAATAAGCCATGGCTAAAATATAGCCACACACAATACTTCATCACATGTTGATACGGATTTTAGCTCGATGTTCATACTACTGTTTGGATTTAACTTGTCTTTGAACAAGGTAAGTATTATTCTTTAAATCAACTTAAATCAACTTAACTTTGTATGGTTAAATTTCATAATGTTTTAGCTCTTCAATTAGATATGCATAACACACATATA
>VMBQ01000804.1:216822-237328 GCA_007657795.1 Dreissena rostriformis
AATATTTGACGAGATCTCTTCTCATACTGAACAGTTTCATTTTGTGTCACTGATTTCCAAAATATAACAAAATGCATGGGAAATTGAGATCACAAACAAACTCAATTCTTATAAGGGTTATAAGGTACTACATGAGAGTTACATGTTATATTAAAGTAATGGTTTTATCTGCAAACGAAGCGATATGAGTCGTATTCGTTACACACCTATTTTATTGTTCTAAATACTGATTGATAGCATCAAATTGTGCTCGTAAACTATGGTGATTTGTCGCGAGAAAAACAATATGATGAACCAACATAATCATGCAGATTAATAAAATATAAATTATTTAGTATATAACTCATCGTTATGAGTATTATTGAACACATATTTAATAAAAAGGATAAACAATAGGGGACGAGGGTGGCTTTTTGGCCCACGGTTACTTTTGGTGAGCCCATATATGGTGAATTGTTATACAATTTCTTGAGCGCAAACGAAGAAGCAAATCTTCAGTATGATTGGGAAAAACAGTCCGTTCGAAACGTTGTTGGGATCATCAATTCCTATTTAAAGAGAAAAATCATAAATAGGTAATGCACGTACATGTATCAAACTTAGGGACGTACTTTTTCAATGATACTTTCAATAATAATAATAATAATACTTACAAGAACAAAATTAAACGATATATATATATATATAATACATATGTCATCCACAAAATTGTGATTATGAGCGCATATCATTGTCATGCCAATGAGCAATCCACAAGTTACAGCTCGCAACAGTAGTCATGGCAACATTCACATTCTAGGCATACATATATTGTCTAAAATGAAGGCATACCATATATGGTATTATTTATATAAAATACGTCTCAAATTATCGATATACAATATTACATTTCAAATAAGAAATTTCTACATTAAATAATTTCAGTGCAAGAAAGTTTAAAAAAAATTTTAAAGACGGTAACCCAATGCTTGTTCCTGACAGATTGCAGTTACTGTTACAACTGCCAACGGAGAAAATCGGGTTTGAAAGACCTTATTGATGGACAACCGATAAAATGCGGTCATAAAGCTTTATGTATGTATGCTAAGATCCAAGTCCTCTACAAAAATTATTTATTAATATAAGAAAACAGTTTCTGTAAGAAAGCAAAGGCTTTTGTATTATTTAAAAATGAAAAACATTGTATCTGCTCGAAATAATACTAAACATTACGAAATTCAAATTGAACGAAATCTTCAACTGAAATAAGATTACATAATAGCAATTAACCTTAACTTTACGATGTTTAGAGTAAATCTTCCTTAAAATAAAACATTATATTCAGAGTTTTTCCTTCGGTAATATGAATACTGATTTTAATAACTATTATTTTATAGTATACTTATTGAAGCATGTTAAATGACTGATGCTTTTAAAGGTTATCGTACACAAGAGACAGTATTTACTTGCTTGATGACATTGCAATATTTACGACGGATCCAAAAAATCTCCAGACTCAACTTGACTGTATAAGTAGATTTCTTTTCAATGGGGCCTGAAACATTAATGTAGAGAAAACAAAAATTTGTATTTTTGAACGCAAAAAGTCTAGAAACAATTATACTTAGTGTATCAACAATATCGATGTTGAGATTGTTGATAGTTTCTGCTACCTAGGCATGAAATTGTATTATAACGGAAACTTTAACCAGGCTATAAAAACACTTAATGAACAGGCACTCAAAGCATATAATGGTCTTTTATCATTGTTAACTAGAGTATCATTAAATATTAAAACAAAGTTGCTACTGTTTGACTCCAAAGTTGCGCCGATTATAATATATGGTAGCGAGATATGAGGCGTATATGACTTTAAAGAAGTAGACAAACTTCATGTTAAATTTTGTAAACATATCTTTGGCATACGTCCCCAAACATCCACTGTTGCAGTCCTTGGAGAATTAGGCAGATTTCCTCTTTCGGTCATCTGTAAGGAAAGGGCCTTAAAGTATTGGTGTAAAATTATGAAAAATTCTGAATCTTTTCCACGCAAAATATTTCAAGAACGCATACATGATGTAAGTTTCAACTCATTAAAGTAATTAAATAAAATCAAAACAATAGCTGGGGCAAGGCCGTGAATAATTTATTAGATTACCTTGGATATGGAAACCTATGGTAAATGTTCAATTATAACTGTAGCTATGTACATATGTTAAAACAAAGAATCTGTGATAAATATATACAGACTTGGTGCGAAATTGTTAACTCACAAAGCCAATTATACTATTTTAACAAATTTAAAACTGTTGTCAAATATGAGAAATATCTAGTTGCAGTAGACCGAGATAAGTATAGAATCGCATTAACTCAACTGAGACTGTGTTCCCACCACCTTGAGATCGAAGCAGGTATTTTCAATAATGTTGACAGAGTCAGAAGACTTTGTAAACTGTGTAACCTAAATGTAGTTGAATCGGAATTCCACTTTGTACTTTGTTGTCCCTTGTATCAAGATTTAACACGAAAATATAATATCCCAAATGCCTTTAATACAATGAATAAATTTATTAAGATTATGTCGTAAACTCAAACAGGAGTGTTAAGACGCCTGGCAAAATGTGTATATTTTTCTATGAAACGACGTTCCCAAACCCTTGATCGATTGCTTCTTAACCTGTATAAATATGTATTTGTCAGAGGTATTAATGTATTTGTTTCATTTTCGATATGTATTTGTACATGAATATTTTGATATCATACACTTTAAACTTAACATGCAAACATCATTTAAAGGAAATACTTATGTTGTCGCATATGGACTGACGTGGCCAATTTGTTAAAAAAAAAAATTAATTAAGAAACAAGGACATATTGTGTGAATGAACTTGTTAATAGATGATGGACAAAATGCGTTCTCAAAACGATTAGACCTATATGATCAACTTCCCTGAAATATACAAAATTAAAATTTGAAGGCGTTTATTGTTCTTTCATTATACGTGTTTGCAAATGTTTATTCTTAAGAATAATACATGATTTTATCCGAAATAACAGTTTTTTTGTCTTGTTTTTATGTGGTTATCTCCGCCGTCTGTGCGTCCATCCGTCCTGGCCACTATCTCCTCCTACACTTTTAGCACTAGAACATTGAAACTTTACAACATGGTAGCTATGAGCATAGGTGCGACAGCGCACTATTTGGAATGTTGATCTGACCCCTGGGGTTGGGGTGGGACCAGAGATTTTCACTCATTTTTACTAACAACAAGAGGCGTGGGGATACGCGACGGCCGCGGCGGCGCCATTTTCTAGTTTCAATTGACTACTATTGTATCTTATGTGATCGACATAGCACGTATTGAAAGAAAAACACTACCTGGAATAAGATGTCATCTAGAATAGACTGAACTTAAACGCAATGTGTCGTGTTTAGATCAACTCCAACTAATGTACCGTTTTTAATTGTTTTCTGTTGTTGTTTTTTTAATTTACAGCGGTTAGACGTTATAACACGAATTTCAAGTTCTTATTAGAACATATATTTAAACGCAAATAACAACAATAACTCACAAACAAGATAGAAAGTTTACGTATTTTGAGTAACGAATCCTATAACCGTCAGGCGACCTTTCTTCAATTGTATAGAACATGTCTGCTTCAATTAAACATATACGGAGGATTTGTGCTTTTGTATGAGAACTAATTACATTTATAAGACACAAGTAATATATTTACCGGAAACAAATATAAACACGTATCATCCGCACATTTGAATTAAGAAAAGAGGGCATAGTGTGTGAATGAACGTGTTCATAGATGACGGACAAATTGCGTTCACAAAACTGTTAGACATACATGCTCATCTTTCTAAAATATACACAGTTAACAATTGAAGGAGTTTATTGTTTCTTTTATAAAACCTGTTCGGAAATGTTTATTGTTAGGAATAATAAATGATTTTATCATAAATACAAGGTTGTTTTTTCTTGGCTTTTCAAGTGATTACTATTGTATCTTATGTGATCGACTTAGCACATACTGAAAGAAAAACACTACCCGATATTACATTTTAAAAGAGAAGCCAATATAGTCAACGCAATGTTAATAAAAAGTGAGAGGTTTAGATCTATGTCATCTACCGTGTAAAATGTTTTATTTTATTCATCCTCATAAGTCATCAATTAACTTTTTTTCATAGTTTTAAATTCTTATTGCAACATATATAGAAACGCTCAGAACCGTAAATACAGACCAACCATATATAAAGCTGACGTCCTTTGAATCTCATAACCGTAAGGTGAGATTTCTTCTTTTATGAAAAATTGCTGCTTTAATTAAATATATATAAAATATATATATATATATATATATATATATATATATATATATATATATATATATATATATATATATATATATATATNAATACAATAATAATTAAATTGAATGCTTTTTAATTCCCTTTTATCACTGTTTAATTTCAGTTGCAATGCTATGAGGATAAATTGTATTTACACTTATATGTATCATGATTATTGCTGGGCCAAGTGAAAGGTTGAGCGCTTTATAACCGGTTTAAACCCCCAATGCTTAGCATTGACCGTTCCAAGGCGGTGACCCCAGCTTTATTCAATTATGTGTATATGTTGTTTCGTTTTGTGCCGTACTGTACTGTTTTGGCTATTGTTTTCTTGCCATAAATAAAGGACCACGAATGTGTGCTGGAGCTTCTGGAGTTTCACTTCTTTATATTAGATGTTACCATATAGCTGATACGGACCGATGTGCCTGTCCATTAGAAAATGGCGCATTATGATACAGGCGCAGGTATGGTTATGACAATAGGCGTTATTGCCTGATGTGGACGCAGTTTGAGTTTCACTTGTTTTTAAGAGATGTCAGTGAATCATGTACATTACATTACAACACGTAAATACTAGTTATAACAGTTTTGCATTAGTTCATAAGGTAGGTCTCAAATAGTTTTACAAATAAAATTATATTTTAAGTTGTATACTTGTGTAAGCGTCATACGCAGATAAAGCGTGTATATATACATTTAATCACACTGAATTGCAACGCCCATATATAACAAGGTATTGTGCGGTTTTTATTATTGAATCGTTATTTTGTGATATTTCATTCGGAAAACTATCAGCTAAAACACACCATTGTTAATAGTGAATGTAATGAGACCAAGTGATTGCCACATTTAGTCAAGCGAAATGGCTACGTCCATGTTAAACAAATGTATTGTGCTGTCTTTATTATTTAAACGTTATCTGTTTTGATAATTAATACATACATCGTTCCGATAAATTACTATGGTGCGCAATGATGCACAATAACGTTATTAAAATGATGTGTTATTTTTAAAGTCTCTTTTGAGTTTACCTTGTGCATATTTTCTATTACCGGTAACCCATTTACATCAATTAAGCAGTGACATTGTGTCCCGGATAAGAAATGCCATGTAATTAACTTAATACCGTGTGCACACTAATAAGCGATAGCAGTTCTATAATAGGGTTCTATAATAGGGTGAAAAGAAGTAAAATCTCTTAGTATAAGGCCTAATGGAGGCTGGTTAAATACAACGAAATTCACCAGCCACTGAGTCTGACATTTTATTCAGTATTAAACAAATGCAAAATAACGAGAAATAGTAAAATAGATGGAATTGGAGCCAAGTCGTTTATTAATACTTGTCACATTATTTATCCCATGTTTTTTGCTAGTTTTTTTAATTACTATACACCTGTGTTTTCCTAGAGAGTAGCGTCGATCAGATACATAATTGAAGGTCTAAATCAGAAATAAACCCATCAACTTGAAAAGGTATTTATTTTATTACAGTTGTTTATGCTATTTTATATAATACTACACTTTCAAGATGAACACAATAGGAAGGATGTAGTGAAAAAGTCAAAGAAACACTAGCAGTCTTTTAACGCAGATGTATTTCCTCCGAAGAAAATTGTATAATACATTGACTTTTGCAAACAATTAAGCGAAACTCTGAGGAAAATGTGATGTTTTAACAGTAGACTTCGAAAAGGCCTTTGGGCGAGTGTACCTAGACCTTTTTGTGACGTTAGCAATACTGGAGTAATGGGACATATATCTTTATGTTTTAGTTTCAATACACTCAAATTTGCAGAGACGTGTTCAAGTTCAGATAAAGGTCCAACAGAGATCATTTCGAGTTTTATGTATTTTATCTAGCAACCGAAAATGTCATACGCAATTGCTGAACGCGTCAAGGGACGTAACCACTATTATACTATCAAACATATACATTAATGACTTTCTTCGCTTCTTTCTAAAACACGAATATGGGCATATTTGTTGCTTAGCATATGCCGGATTTCATGGGTATTCTTTTAGCGGAAGATATTACCAATTGTGCATGACCAACATTTTTTTACAAAACTAAATAAACGGTCACAATTTTCGAACATACTAGTATGTAAAAAGATGAGAAATAGGCGAAAATTTGTATTTTTAGAACTGGGGACACAAAGTCATTGCAATCATATGAACAGTGGTATAACAACGGTGGTGCCCGTTTAAATATAACTGCTGTCTATACATTTCTATTTAGTAGTGTTTAACCAATAAAATTGATTTTCTGACCTTGTCAGTGTGCGCTTTATAACTGCATGTGTTTTCAAACAAGAACAAACTGTGAACACGGTCTGCCGCTATAAAACTCGACTTTGTTACTTAATACCAATAATCACGTTCATGACTTAAAGGGACTGGTATATTACATAACTTGAAAAAAAGTTCATATTTTCAGTATATTCGGTAATAAAATTTCGCGATGTAAAATCGCGGAAATAGGTGACATAACGATATACACACTATAAATAACTAAGTAGATTGATCATTTTATATATATATATAATATACAATTCACTACGCATGCAAAATTTGCATTCCTGGGTTAACAACGTGACGATGAATCATGTATTTTGTATTTATTTATTTTAACTGGGTATTCATACCCAGTAAAAATAAATAAATACAAAAATAAAGTAAAAAAAAATAAAAAATCAAGTAATTTTATATACCAGTCGTGATATTTTAATCAATATAAACTAATAATTGTAAAAAAAAATACGGTATTTTAGAACTTTTCTTTTTTCGTCATTCGTGGTTTACAGTCCCTTTAAGCAGCAATACTTGTTGAGTTACCTTGTACACAAGTTGTATGATGCCGAAGGAAAGAAACGAACACAAATATGGAGTGGAAGTGCGCAAGTTCGTGCGCTGTTAAATATATAAGATTTCATCATTTAAGCATGTTTAATGTTCTAGTTCCGACGGATGGCAAGACGGAAAGACCAAACAACAGACAAAGAGCAAATGTATATCCCTCACCCCAGAAATTTGGGGTATTGAAGTATAACAAATTGTAACATGTATGCTAATTAGATCAAATAAAACACTATATTTGTTACTTCGTGGCTAGCATACTGTCTAACCATAATCGCTCTTTTAAAGCTATATTTTGGATACCGTGGTTGGAACGAACTACAAAATTAAGTGTGTAATGGAAATAGATCGGCTAGCTGTAAGCTTTTATGGCAACATAATTTGCCTCCTAAGGTGAAGTATTCTAGGATGTAAACACACACACAGACAATACAAATATTCGTTATAGCAGTTTTAATTAACCATTGGTCATGCTTGTCTAGAATACACTACGTTTAACAGGATTTTCAACTTTATAATATCAGTTTATTTGCGAGAGACTTTGTGTGAGAAATTTTATTCTCTCATTCTGCGTATACTCCAAAACGAGGCTATGCGGTAATACACAGGGAATTTGAATTACAAATGGCCTATACGAGTAAGCTGATTGTGCAATAAAGCTGCATATTCAATGCTGTCTATTTTAGTTCGCCCAGTAATTACTTGTGTGCATCATAAACACTTTCAACGATAAAAACTTTGACCTCTAATTTTGGCAGAGCAAATGCATGAGAATAGCTTTAACCGCATTGCATCTTCGGAATCATAAAATAATGTAGTGTCTGTGCACATCGCAGTGATGTCTCTAGATTTGCTGTTGTATATAAATATACACTTGGAGACTTTTCTAACGCAAGCTTTTTAAACTTGAATATCTCAGTTTTGAGTACAGATAACGATTTAAACTTTTTCATGTGGTCATTTGACTACATTATGTGCAAGTTCACAATAAAATCATTTATCCGTGACGATTGGTCGCTTTAGCACGTGGGTTAGGTATGGTTTCGTCTTTTTGCACGTGGAAATGGCGTAACGCGATATAGTTCTAATATTATTTCAATTTCATCATTCTGGTTGGGTTTTTACACCAGGAAAACATAAAATTAATTCAACAATATGGTTTGTATAATTATTAAGGAGCGCATCCGCGCAATTTGCATTTTGCATGCCGGTCAACCATTAAGACGTTTAAAGCCACATTTACACTCAAAATCAACGAATATTTCGTAGACTATTTCGTGAAATTCAGTTAGCCCATGAACAAATAGCAACAGACAAACTTTCAACGCTAGATGTAGTCTGGTAACATAGATTTTACAAGATACAAAATGTTTTTTTTTAATTTTTCGCGGTACAATATATTCCATTTTAATTTCCCGCAACGATATATTCATACAACACACAAACACTAAATTGGTACTTAAACATGTGTTGAATATATTGTACCAGAAACAAATAAAAAAGAGCATTTTGAATCTTGTTAAATCTATGTTACCAGAGCACATCTAGTATTGAAATTCTGGCTATTGCTATAAGGATCACTATTTTTTATGGTTTAACTTTGTTGTAGGAAATATTTTACGAAATATTCGTTGATTTTTAGTGTTAATGGGGCATGTGAACTGTGCATCTCTGTCTCTGTGTTTAGACAGCAGCAAGTAAACCAGAAAACTATGTCACTTAAGTAAGATAACATATTTCATATTATAACTGCAAAGACTTGTATGAAGTCAATAGCTTAATTTTTGTTTTTTTATATAACTTTTAACATTTCTGTGTCATTTCATTATTTCTATATTTTTTTACTGCAGCCTATACACATACCATTTTGTTTCAAAGATTTTAACTTTGTAAATACACTCCATTCTTTCCAAATAACATAACACAGTGCTAATGAACAATACTTATATTTACAAGGTATCAGATATTTAACATAGTGTATACACAGAGCACTTAAATTATAAAAATAAAATAAGAACACTTACATTTAAAAATGTAAACAACACCATTATACACATATAAATCTTTATTAAATATAGATGTACAATGAAACAATCTGCCATGTTTGCTTTTTTGACTGGACATAGATCTTACATAGTTCACTTGAATAAATTTAAGAAAAAAAGAACATGTTACAAGTTAGCTGACACCAGTATGCACATGTAAACCTGCAAACAATACCGATGTTCAAGTCATATGAACATTTCGCCAGGTTTGTTACTTAAACTTAACATATAAATGCTTGTATTCTCCCCATCAGCTATGCGTATCCGCTGAACACTGAAGCCTTTCCCGTTCTACCGCCCCTCAATTCCCCACCAGAATCCGCCACCACCACCGCCGCCACCGCCACCACCACCTCCACCACCGCCGCCGCCGCCGCCACCACCNCGCCACCACCACCACCGCCACCGCCGCCTCCACCACCCCCGCCGCCCCAAAGTAAATCGATGGCACGACCGTCGCTACTTCCGTCTACAGTACATTGAGTAAGACGTTACACTTTATGTACTTTAACGAAGCTCAATGACTGATATAAATTACTGGGAACGTAAATTGTTACTTAAATGTTAAAGTGACATTAGACGCATTTTTCACTGTTGAATTAAGCTGAAAAGAATTAACAGGTCAAACGAATTAGTTAAAATGTGGAAACGGACCAATTATCTGCAACTCATCTTGCTACCACTTGTTTATAAAAGATATATATTGAATTCGATATTTTACGTGACTAACCCAGTCCGGTAAGCTTAACTAGCCGAGCGGAACTGCCGCGTATATGAAAGCGATACGATTTGAGTCTTTCTCATAAAGTCACTTTACTGACACCTCATTTATAACATATACATTGAAGAAGTATGGCCGAAGATGTGGTTGACAGAGACACAACGGTAAATGTATTCAGAATTTTAGAATTGTCATATGTTTTCGCGGTGTGTCTTAGATTTTAAACTAACCAAAAATACATCAAAACGAAAGTACGGTTGATATTGAAATGCATTATTTTTCTCTTTCCGGTATATTATTTTAGTATGTTGATGCTGCATTAACAAATATTAGTGTATATGAAGTGAAAACACCAAAAATAAACAACGGTTGCGATAGACACCTATATACTGCTAGATGCGTCTAATATCACTTTAACTGTTTACATAATTTACAAATATTACTGTGATCGACGTATTTATAATAAACAAACCCTTACACAAATCGTTGGAAATGTGAAATAAAACGAACGTGTCATTTACCTGCTAGATAAGCGGGCAAGGCGGCAGCCATTCCCAGTAAGAGAAACACTGCCACAAGGATCGCAAGCTTCATCTTGAAATCTGTAAGGATAAGTTAACTTATGATGAGGAAACATAGAAAGTACTAACTATAAACACAAATTATACAAATTTATTAATTTTGATTTTCAAAGTATTATAAATGTACAAACTCGAAGATTAAACGTTAATCTGTCCAAATATCAGATATTCAATGAAAATTGTACCGATTTAACTAATTTTTAAGTGGTAACAATGAAATATTATTAGATTAAAATGGAAAACATTTAATAAAAAGGACGCATTCAATACATGTGGATATATAAAATAAATTATGTTTTAATGTGTATACACTATATTAATAAGCTTATTGAGCAATAGAAAAACAACCTTTGCCATAAAACATGATAATAACAAAATGAATGAAAGGATAAAGAGTTTATGTCAACTTTGAAATATATTCTTATATATCTATGTCTATGTAATGTTTCATTTTCTAATTATTATCCATGTACAAAGTCGCTGGTAAACGTTTTACGATCAAAATAACACATATACTTTAAACAGTACATGATTAATACATTTTAAAAGAAATGATACACATATATAGGATCTGACATGAGTTGTCATATCACACCATATTTTTTTAAACGAGTTCAGGAATTTTGTAAGTAAGCGAGCCTTTGGCGAGCTTACTAACGAATATCCTTGACGAGTTTAATAAAATATGTATGATATGACAACTAGTGTCAGATCTTTTTTATCAAATGCTTTTAAACGAAATAAAATACATCTTTATTGACCAACCAAATGCTGATAGATCTAAAAGTTGTTTACTATCGTGACTTCATTTCATGTTGACGACGTCATTTCACCAAAATAAAGTCATGCGATTGGTTAGTTATTGATTATGTAGCCAATGAAAACGCTTAAAAATGTTGTATTACACATGTGTAATATAAAAAAAAAAAAACGTAATGTCTGTATTACATTGAAAACAAGGTAAAGCATGTGATAAAAAAAAAATCTATTATATTGTCAAATTAAACATATTAAAAAACAAGAACACTTTGTATAAATAAATAAAAGAAAATAAATGACGCTATCTATGTAATGTCTCGTTTCATTCAAAAAGAGCATACCTGTGTATCAGTCGCTGCTCCTCTGTGAAATAGCAATATATTTACGTTTTGTTTTATACTTTTCGGAAGAGTGACGTTAAAAATGATACGTAACTTAATTGATCTGATCGTGATACAAATTTCAAATCCGTGACAGCGATTACCAGATACGAACGATCACAACCAATAATTTGTCATACTAAAATGCAAAAATGTAACTGCAAATGCAAAACAAAATACAAATTTCAAATCAGTAACAGCGATTAACAGATGCTTACGACCACAGCCGATGATTTGTCATACTCAAAAAACAAAAACGGATTTTAAAGCAATTTAGAAATCGTGTGAAGGATACAATTGTTTTCTACGTCAGTTCTTTACTGGATTAATTAAAATTAACATGACGCAATATAACATGTTTTTTCCATAACATCGTGTCTGAAATTAAATTTGATTCATATGTTCGTGCTTGACTGGCAGTTTATTTCTTGAAGAGAAGTAACTAAACACTTTTTATTATGAAACACGTGGTATACATGATTAATTTGATGCAAAACAAATGTGTACATTGGACATATACAAAAGACAGCAGTATTAAAAGGACAAACGTCGCCACAAAAAGAATTTAAAACTCTTTAAATTATATTAGATATTGTAATTGTGTTTTGTTAGGAAACATGCAAGAATTTAATAAAATAGAATATAACGCACACTTGATAATGACAATTATTGATAAAAAGCAACAACACAACAACAAAAGACTGCACAATTTAAATTTAAATGCGTTGCAAAGCAGATGCATATAGTACCTTCATTGATTTATTTGCATGTGTGTTTTGATCGGTTGACTGCTTTTAAAAGTGTCATAAAATGCAAGTTTCTCCTGATTGACGTGGATTTGGAGACTGCGATTGTTGCAACATAATACAGAACATCGCAATGAAGAAGAATTGTTCCTAAGAAAAAATAGATCAACATCAATGTTTGTCTATGTTAAAATGTCATAGTGTGCCTGTAAATAGTGCACGAACTAGAAATTCCCCGGTAAGTGTGGTCGTCATGCAGCTAACATGAATGATGTGCACAAACGGATCATGTATCCTATCCTCAAACTGAAAAACTGGGCCACCTTATCTTTAAGAAAACGCTGCCAAACACAAATGACGTAACCAAGCATTGATAAAGTGTTAACATTTGTGCTTATATATACTTGTTGGTTAACGCGTGTATGATTAACATGAACACGAACGACGCAGAATGACAAGTTTTGGAGTACAGATACTTGAAGTTTCCATATTTTACAATTCGCTTATAAAATACATGTACCGTTAAATGCGAACATTGCAATATGTGATTTGAGGTAAATATGTTGGTTCAGATAATGAAGCTTACTATATTCCATACGTTTCTACTGAGAACGGGATCAATAAGGATAACGTTTGCAATATAACTATACGACATGATGCGCATAATTGACGATGCTTCTTCAGCAGCTCGTCTAAGTTATCATACCATGAAAAAAGTCTTCACATTGGCCACCTGCATAAAAGACCGAGCCAGTCCGATTGAGTTAGCTAAATTTTCTCAATCGCTTACCTCATTGATAAAGGTATAGGCAGCTTGGTTCCCGTACTCTTTCAAATTTATCGAGAGGTTCTGACCCAAAAAAAAATCGTACCCAAATTGTTTCGTACCCAATTTGTTTTCGTACCCAATTTTTCGTTCGTACCAAATTTTTTTTTCGTACCCAAACTTGTTTTCGTACCCACATTTTTTATTTGTCATAATTTTTCGTTCCTAAAACTTTCGTACCCAAATTTGTTTTCGTACCCAAAATTTTCGTACGAAAATTTTTCACATATGGGTTCGACAAAAAAATGTGGGTACGAAATATTGGGTACGAAAAAAAAATGTGGGTACGAAAAAAAAACACAATGGGCTGTCTCATCTATGTATAGTATAGTATAGTTTGTTACACAACCTTGTTTATCAATAAAAATAAATGAAAACTAGCTACGTTACATCTTCTTCCATTTTGACCTATTTGACAGTGGCCATTTGTGTTTGTTCCCCAAAAGTAGTAGTCTTGGATGATATATTCCTCAGCCAATTATCTATGACAATGTTTTGAGAAGAAAAACAAAATTGACTATTTTTATACACAACATACTGTGTTTGGGGCTAACACAGGAATTCTCTTAACATGTCCCGTCACGTCGCATCCTGATTTGTTTATTATGCTCCTCGAAAAATTATGGGTTAGCATATTGTTGCTGTTTTATCCATTGGTTGTCTAGACCATTACTCCCAAAAGAAGTGTAGGTTCAAATATGAGATTTTAAGGTAAATAAATCTCATTGAAGGAGAGTGCAGTGTCCAGGAACGAAAACTATTAAACCACAACCATTAAAGTGAGACTGTACGATTTTGTCAAATATTAATGAATTTATATAAAATGTGTAAAATCTTATTATACATATATTTCAATATAAATTATATAAAAGTTAAAAAGAACATGTGTCGAAAAATGCGAAATAAGCCAGATATTTAAATCTGAAATCGAAAATGGCTGGAAGTCGAATTCGCCAGCATATATATCATGCATGTACAATGTGAAACTAAATTTAGTTTTAGTGAAGTTTCGTTCATACAACGCAAAGACACAATTTTGTTTCCTAACACATACGAGTTGAAGTGTCGGCATCGGCTTTAACCAGCGCTAACTGCATTTTATGAAATTCGTCCTCAATGTATAATTTTTCTTGCATATTTTGTGTTATTGTAACATATTTTTATTAATATATTACAATTTAACACATATAAATATTTGCCAAAATCGTACAGTCTCACTTTAAACTATTGACTTGAAACTTAACATACTTTATCGGGGTCGATGGATGACTAAATGCCTAAACTCTGAATGGCTCCTTTGCAGAAGTATGCCTCTTGTTCCTAATTAAGTTTTACACAGAACTGTGGATTGTCTAAAAGTCCATGTACACTGCAGCTATGCCAAATCTTAAATTAAGGATGCGGATAAATGACAAGCAATAAAAATTACACAATTGTGGTGATGTAGATAAACCTAAATCGATGCTCTTATATCCACCCTCTTCAAAAGCATCGTCGCACCAGTACTGTCAGTACTTTGATTCTTTATGTGCTGAGGGTGGATAAATAGGAGTTACTATACTAGTATCTACCGAATAGGTGTACAAGAAGCTTTTACCCAACCGAGTGCGGTCGTGACGGTCAGGTCCTATACGACTTGATACTGGGTGCAGAACGGGACTCGTCCGACACACGTGATTATCGCGAGGAGAGTTTGTTTGTAAATGTAGCATGAACGATTTATGTATATATTACTACAGCATTTGTTTTGTTATTAATACTATTCTGGTGTCCAATATAACTTCTATTTGAAGCCTTTCTATCCTTGGTACCAGTCTATTTTGATCTACATGAAATAAATGTGCATTTCTTTCTCATGGATTCCATGATATGTATTGGTCAACTCTTGAAGGCCAATATATGTAATTACTTTTAATACATGAAGGTATCATGTGATCTATTGTTTAAAACAGTTTATAATGAAAATTATGCTTGTTTTGGCTCAAGAACACGAGGGGTAATTCTAACCTGCGTTACAGAGCAAAAACTTATTTCCTTCTCTTTCTGATGTATCGGCTAGATAACTTTATTACATATAAAATAAATAACATGTCATGGTGAATGATTGTGTCTGTTTTATTTAATCCCGGGGGTAACATGGAAATAAAATAAGGCAAGTCCTGTTACAGTAAAACCTTCTTTACCAGCGTCATTGTGTTTATGTTTGTGTTTTGCCCCAGTCATTTTCAGTGGAATAATGAAGCTTTGCCAACTGAAGATTTGAAAACTTAACGACACCACAAGTTAAACATAATTAATACATTTGTGTTGTTTTCATGAATTCTGTTGAATATTTTGCACATGTTATCTGCATTTTAATGTGAAAAAAAATTCTCACCGCATTCTGTATGTTTTTTTTTTTTCAAAGAAAAGGAAAGGCCACAAACCTATTTATGGACTTTTCTATTCTTGTGTTTTTAAAATCAACGTATTTATACTTAAACTGTTGTAATTACTTATCACTTAAACAATCATTGATTCATCGTTATTTGCCGTGTTTTCTATTTTTATTGCGATGAATAATCGTTAACGTATCAATGGACTTTGATATGCATTTGATTCGGCAGACTTTAGTTTGAGAATGATGTCCACTGAATTAATGAATAACCAGATGCCTATCCAAGGGATGGACTCTTACAATATTAACCAGAATTACGACTTTAATACCGACAATAACAACACATGTAAGTGGTTATTTAGTTGAAGATGTTCATCAAATGTGAATGCATTCTTAATGGTCATAAAGATAAACTATGATACATCGTTCGTTAAAGTTAAACCACAAGTATAACACTGCAGATATTTTATATTTCCGTTACGCTGCATAAAATATACGTAGGAATAACAAAATAAGTACGTTGAATAGGGCGGTACGTTTATTCCTATACAGACATATGTGACACTGGCCATGCAACAGGCTGCAAAAAGTCACTTACAAACACCATATACAATCAGTAAACTGTTGCGTGTCTTTACAATATACATTGAAATGATAAAACTGTGCTCTCATAGTTTGATTAAAGATAGAATGACGTTGATATAATGAAATGGTCAGCATGAAGTATTGAGATACCGATCGAATCAGCGATTTGCAATTGTTTCCGTATACGTTTGCAATTGCAGGATTCAGGTCGACAGTCCGAATAATATAAGTGTGACCTTGATTTAATATTCTCTTTTCAGCTTTTCAATCGAAGTGCAATGCTATGTGGTCAATGTTTGTTCACAAGAACCTGCTTGTTTTACTCTGTGGTTTTATGTGATTGTTTCCAAGGCGCTCACTTCAGTTTCAATATTGTTAAATGTTATTTGCTATTTAATTTCTCAACACCTGTGAACGTGACCTTCAAAATGGCAGTAAAGGCTAAGCGGCCAATATAATGAAAGTTGACTGTATTTTCATGAATAAATTGCAAAGCGAAATAAGTACTTCATGAACTTGAACAAAAATAGTTTTGCTCTTTACGCATGCGCAGTCTGATTGTAACGTTATTGACTGAGTGCAATTAACTAACTTGTCTTGATTGTTATGCTTCATTTTTAGGCAATTTATAACATACATGTACTGATTTTGTGACATTAAAAAAGCGTTCGTTTTTTCGACATTCATTGTGACGATGTTTGTTTAAACATTAATTTGTCGGCTTTACAGTGGATTTTAATAAACGGGCATGTCATGCCTCTCGATATCGAACCTTTTACCTACCCATGCCTTTATCAGTAAAAAAATGAAATATAAGCTGCGTTGGTAAACTGCCAATTACAAGAAGACGACAAAACACAACATGTTTTTTAATGTTTTATAAAAAAATATATTGTTTTGCTTCATTAGCGCATACTGTAAAACGTGATCGTGAAATTAATGTCCGTTGAAGCGTTTTTTTCCATGACCACCGCCGCCGCCACCACCTCCACCACCGCTTCCGCCGCCTCCACCACCGCCGAAGCCACCTCCGTTGCCGCCACTGCTGCCGCCACCACCACCGCCGCCCCAAAGTAAATCGATGAAACGACCGTCGTAACTGCTTTCTGGAATATTTATTCCATTTACTTCTTGTCTCTTAACTTGTTATATTTTTATCTTTGTAAAACCACAGTATACCACATTATTTAGTTAAACGTTACACTTTACAGATATAATAATACATTTTATAAACCACCCTAAACTATTTATTAATTTATTGTATTGACTTTATTTTTTTTAAGATGATAATGCAAGGTTGTGAGTGTTCATTACGTGCCTTTAAATCAACATTTATTGCTGAAAATATATTATCTACATTGTTAAATGTTATTGAATAGTAAGGTAACTTACACATAACAAAAACATACACAAATAATTGTGATCGGGAAAGTTTCAAACCCCCTACCAAAATCACGAACATATGAATAAAACAACGGAACGTTTCATTTACCTGATAGATCTAATGGGAAAGCGGCAGCCATTGCCAGTAAAAGCAAGAAATCTAACATTATTCAGGAAGCATTTCAAAGTAACCCTCTAAACCCGCATGTTGCACTGGTATAAAATCATTTTTAAACAACACATATTGTCCAAGTGTATTAGGATGTAAATATAATTTAAGTAGATAGATAGTGCAGAAGTAGTAATCGTAATTTAGGATCAGTTAAAATACCTTTTGTAGCAATTTTTGGGGTCAAATTGTATATTGACCCTACTAATGCCAATCGCCAATCGAGCGTTGCATCCTGTTTTCACTTGATAACCCAACGATGATGATTCAGTTGCAAAACAAGTATCACACAAAAACCAGCATCGCGCCAATTCTTTGAAGCAAAGCAAAGTCCTCCTTGTCTACCATACGTCAAATAATAATAAAACACTCTTTCACAATCATGACAGCATGTTGTTAAAGTTCACAATTAAATTTAAGTTTAAGTAATTATGAATCCATCATTTTCTCATTTGTGCCAGTACGTTCACGTCGCTTTCTTATAACGTAACGTAAGCGGAGACGTCGCCGTACGATAACGTTTACAATAGTAACAGAGCGTGTCACGTGCCTTTGAGAACCACTACACGATTCAGTTTTATTAACGCATAACGTGATTTCGTGAATTTGATCTCGACGGTTTATACATATTTATCAAATTTAATTGCAGACAGGATGTTTTGACAAATAAGTGAAATTGCATTATGTTAATTTTAATATCACCTGTAAAGAATTGCTGTAGAATAACTTGTATCATGGACAATATAACGAAATTGCCCAAAATGCGTTGTCTCGCTTTTTCGGCTGGTGTCATCGGCTGTAGTCGGACATGCCTGTTTCTCACTATCACTGATTTGAATTTTCCTAAAGTGTCGTATTCACCATTTCATTATTTATTTTGGTATATTGCGTTGTTGTTACTGAAATTGACGCAACGATTTACGATAAGTAAGTTCAACTACACAACACTTTTGTGAAACAATTCTTTTCTTTGAGCGTTCAGAACGGCTCCGATTATTGTCTTTGCAAGATATACGTTTACAAGTTAATTGGATAAAAAAGAACTATTGATGCTTTAAAACAAATATGTGTCGCGTTCTGAGAAAACTGGGCATAATGAATGGTCGTAGAGTGTCATCCCAGATAAACCTGTGCAGTCCGCACTGGCTTATCCGAGACGACACTTTCCGCCTTAACTGGATTTTCGCTAAGAATAGACATCATTTAAACGAAAAATTCCATAAAAGCGGAAATTGTCGTCCCTGATTAGCCTGTGCGGACTGCCCATTATTATGCCCAGTTTTTTCAAAACGCGACACATTTGAGTAATAGATCCCATGATTGGCTAACTATTAGGGCCCGTAGATGACCTGAAAAAGTGTAAATGCTGGCCTTTTAGCCAACCTGTTAGAAACGCGCTGTCATGGTCTTAAAAGTGAAAATAGTACATTTTAAAATATGATTTTCAGTCATGTTTTTGACAAGATGGATTTAAACAAATTCAATGGTCATACATCTTCACAGTTAAGAAGAAACTTTTCATCATGGTTTTAACAGTGAACATAATACATTTCAAAATGTGTTTTTCAGTCACGTTTTTGACAAGATGGATGTAAGAAAATTCAATTGTCATCCAACTTGACAGTTATTAAATTATATATTGTATTATAAGGACATATTAGGCTAATATTATGAACGTTTACTAAATAAAATAGCACAATTCTTCTTATGGGGTGAGACACAATTTAAATTTCAGTCTTTAAATACATAAATGCCTCTGAAGGGGGAATCTGGTTGTTTCAAAGTACGTCAGCATTGGGCGCTCGGCTGAGTGGATATAGAGAATAGTATGTGAGTTTTGGATAAAGATCAAGTTTATCATGCGAGGATTAAATCCATGGTAGCGAGCAACTCACATAATATTATATTTATTCTATTATTTCGTCCCCTTTTCCATTATTAATTATGAAATATCTCATTTTGACGATTTTTTTCTTCGTAGTTGACAAAAACAGATTATCTTTTTTTGTGAAAAAACCCGAGTGTGTCATTCCGCGTAGATGTAAAAACAATGTAGTCGATGAGATAACAAATATTTAATTGAACAAACAGCCTTTATAACATAGGTCACTTATGCTTTTGTGTTGACATTTATTATCTCAGCTGTTTAAATGCCCTATAAAGTCGACGGTCCGTAATTATTTACCGATATTTTTTAATACTTTTTCATATTTTATTTATAAAGGTTATTAAAAAACAATATATATATATATATATGTATCGCGCCATGAGAAAACCAGCACAAATGACAAANTGTTTGCTACAGGTTCCAGGGGAGACAAACACTGAGACAGGTTTGGCTGGCAAGAAGTCAGTGGAAACTGTGAAAGCAGTAAGTAAACATGTGAAATTTGCTGCATTCTTGTAATATTGTATGCATTGAATGTATTCATGATAATGCTGTTTATGTTGATATTGAGATTTTAGTTAATGACAACACTACATAAATATCACACCCCATAGAGGATGATAGAAGTTATTGTCAATCTGAGGACGCTACATAACAAGGGTTGACCAAACTCTATTGGATGTGATATTTATTTTATTATACCGAACAAACGAACTGTTGACAAGATGGTAAGATGGTGTGTGATATACATGAAGTTGTACACCTAGTGTTTTTCCCAGGCCATTTTAGCGTGGCGCTGCACCACGCCGCCCTCCTGAAGCGCCACTCTGCCCTTTTCAAAGG